>MCJB01041809.1:111337-125526 GCA_002018475.1 Nicotiana obtusifolia
GGATATGATGTAAATGGGATCGGGTGGCACGCCGCCACGAGATATGATATAGCGCTTGGGCCATAAGAAACCCCTCCCGGAGTCTGAAACCACCCACAGTGAGCGCAGGGTACCCATTATGATAATTACAGTTGGTAACAATGACAACTGTAGGTTACAGTTGGTAACAATGACAACTGATAACTGGAGATGGGTAGATAATGCAGTTGGTAACAATGACAACTGTAGGTTACGGTTGGTAACAATGACAACCGGTAACCAGAGATAATACAGTTGGTAACAATGACAACTGTAGGTTACAGTTGGTAACAATGACAACTGGTAACCAGAGTTTGATAGATTTACAGTTGGTAACAATGACAACTGTAGGTTACAGTTGGTAACAATGACAACTAGTAACCGGAGTTTGAAAGATTTTACTGTTTTAAATGATACTGAACCCAGGGATGTTACAGTTGGTAACAATGACAACTGGTAACCGGAGCTGGGGAGATTTTACTGTTTTTAAATGATATTGAGCCGAGGGGCAGTTTTAAAGTGCTTTCTTTTACTTCACGTTATTTACTTGAAAGATGCACATGTTGTACCTGTTGAAAGGAGTTTCTACTTGAATTTACACGGGTTTACTATTTCACTGATGCTTCATTACTTCATTATGGATTGTCTTGTGCATTATGTGTTTATGTGTATTACTCACTGAGTTGGAAGTACTCACATTACTCCCTGCACCATGTGTGCAGATTCAGGCGTTAACGGTTCCGCTCCGAGGCATTGACTATTACTGCCAGGGCGGTGATTCGGAGGTTACGAGGTAGCTGTTGGCGTCCGCAGCCCCGTATCTCTTTTATTTTTTTTTTGTTGTTGTTTCCACTTTCTTCAAACAATTGTGCCAAAGATATTGTAATAGTTATTTTGTTATTAGGATTTCATTAGTGGCTCATGACTTTGTGACACCCCGGTTCGGGCTGTAGTCGGGATGGTTCACTATATTTTTCCGCAAATTACTGTTATTACGCCGTACTTGTATTATTTTCGTATTGTTTAACTGGTTAAATAAAGTTTTGTTTGGATTGGCTGGCCTTGTCTTCATGAGAGGCGCCATCACGGCCGGGTTGGGATTTTGGGTCGTGAGATAAGGAAATGGTACATGTATCATGTTTAATGAATGGTGTGGACATATAAGATAAGTATATAGTACCCAGAGCATACTTTATATGAGAAAAGTGTTAAAAGTGATTACCCACCTCCAAAGAGACATTGACATGATAAATGAGACCTAGGCTTAACTAGTACATGTGGATAGTGTGGGAACCATGTATATGATCCTAAGATGTAAAAGAAAATTTGTTACATAGGCATGTGATGTATGAAAGGCATGACTTGGAGGGTAATGATGATAGTGTAGGTCTCTCACGGAAGACAAGAAGTTATGAAAGGGATAATGATGAGTTTTTTATGCCCATATCTGACTTGTTTGGCAATGATAAGTCTAAGGAAAAAAAAAAGAACATCAAAGTATATGTCATAAGATGCCCCTTTGAGTATAAGGAGAGACAATGAACTCACAATGAGAAGACCCTTGCACCATGAATGTTATAAGAGTCCCAGAAATGTACGAAGTTGTGTCACACTCCTAAAAGATATTGACATGAGGAATTTGGGTCCCAAGCCTGTGAGGCTGAATAAGAGTTGAGCACTTATGAGGTTAATACTATGGCGACTTAAACTTCCCTAATAGTCGATCATATACAAGGGGATGAGAGACATGAAACATATGTCCCTCAAGTTGCTAAGTTCAAGACTTGTGTCGAAATCTGGAACATTCACCCCAAGTGGGGAAGGAAGGGCCATAGTGAGGCTACTTAAGTACAATAATACAAGAGTAGAACCATGTAGCTATGATGTTTGAATATTTTATTAAAGACATGTGTAGTCTAGAAAAGTGGTAAGGGTTAATGTGATTCTCTAAAAAGATATGATAATGATAGACCAACTAGTACACCAAGAATGTGGAAGATTAAGAAAGGTAAATGCTACATACATGACATGGTCAACGATCCTAGGAACTTAGGGAGAGAAAAAGGGATAAGTGTAAGTTTTTCAAGAGGATTTTATACTTTTTAGAGAGTCAAAGACAATGGAAACCAAGGAAGTACTGTAGATCAAATGTGAAGAGTTTTCAGAATGAGTTAATCATGGATTTGCAATTTAGCTAAATTTCCAAGTCTCTAAGAAAGGCGGAACGAGTGGGAGAAATAAATGTGATGCTATAATAACCCAAGAGTGCATTTGGACTCGACGGAGAGCCTCCTAAGAATCTTACAAGCAAGGGAATGTAAAGTGATAGATGGAAGAACACACTTTCTCACGAGTATCCCAAGTGTGAGAGGCTAGCATGGTGAATTGACAACTAAGGGAAAGGACCAAGTAACATATGTAAGAGTGCATAACTATTCACTAACTAGGAAGAATGAGGCAAGACGGATTTGAAGAAAATTTATAAATTGAGGTGATCATAGTTATCAAAGAACAGTTCGTACCAGGATTATGGACTCGCCTAGAGCACAGTGTTAATAAAAGATATAAAGAACCAATCGTAATGCAGCCAACTTGGGTGACACTGAATATCAACTAAAAGATGTAGAGGGAGTTCATGTCTACATATTAAAATGGAAAGTGAGACTACTGATGGTGAAGTGGTAGTGTGGTAAACTCAATAAACCAGGCACAATGATGCTACGAGTTCATGAGAGATAGATAGGTGTGTGACACAATAAGGCTATCAACTATGCATTAAGGGAAAAATGGGATGGGAATGAATGTCCCAGTCACAAAGAAAAGATAGTACCAGCATATTGGCTAGACAAAAAGGGCGATCAAAAAGGGAAAAAGAACACAATCTACCCAAAGGACAAAGGGAAATGTTCGAAACATGTTGAGAGAGGATGAACACTTGTTACAAACTAGACATGTTTAACATGATAGCTCTCAAGCTGCAATACCAGGCAACACCATTGGTAGCTACAATAATGGGAATGAGGTGAGTTACTTATCGAGGATAGGATCAGGTGGACTAAGTGTTACACTTAGAAAGAAAATTGGGAGTCGTTGAAGAATTCAGGAGGATCTCAAGTTTCAGAAAAGGCCTTGTTCCAGCCAGTGACTCTTTTCATTGAATATATAAAAACGATGTTGAGATGTGTTTTGGAGATGTTTAACAGTAAAGAGGGATCGTGAGAATGTTCACAAAGTAAGTAGAGTGAATAATCCTATGAGGCACAGAAGAAGGAAAGAAAGTGGCTAAGAAAGGTCTGAGCACAACGTTGCTTTGCATTTCACTCGATTTCATGCAGGTTAATGTTACGAGGGTGTGTGCACAAGCTAGCGCTTGTTATTCATTTGAAATAGAAGGTCCTATAAGAAACTCATCAAGTAAAATCCTTCGTTTGAGAATTTGGAGAAGCAAGTTGCAAGTAGTAACAAAAGGTTGTAACTTTATCAAGGAAATTATCGTAGAAATCAATTCTTAGGAGGTCACATGTAAGAGAAATGTAATAAAGATGTTCCGCTAATGATGCATTTGGTTCAAAAGTATGTACATGCAGTGTTTTGTGACTCAATGTCATGTTAAGATCATATTATGTTGTCTCTTCAATATAGATGTCCATATATAACAGGAGAAGTAATATAGTGTTCATAATGATGTAATTCCATATATCGAATAGTGATTGGGGCAAGGAGTGGCTACAGTAACATATTTTGATGGGTAGAGGGCCAATGAAGGTCGTGGTCGAGAATTTTATCATATATTGGGTTAGTGTCGCACTGTTTAGTGCCTCATATGGCAGGAGATGTAGATCTCCCATCAGATGGTCTGAAGTTAGTGTACAAAGTTGATAGGGCCATACATCATTCACTAAGCTATGGCAAAAGCCAAGATCGTCAAGTAATGGTTAAAGATGGCTGAAGGTCGTCAAAAGTTCTTTTCAGATGTTTGACATAGCGATTTATAGTTTGAGGAAAATGAATGGGTGTTTCTAAATATTTTTCCCATGAAAACGTTATATGATTTGTTAAGAAAGTGAAATTGAGTCTAAGATACATTGGGCCATATAAAATATTTTTAAAAATTGGCCAAGTAGCCTATGAGCTTGAATTACCTCAAGAGTTATCCTCCATGCATCCCTATGGAGAATGTTGGAATTAATGAAGGTTTGACCTATAAAGAGGTTTCTGTTGCCATCTTTTTAACAAGTTCGAAAGCTGAGAACCAAGGAAGTTGCATCCGTTAAGACGTTAACGGATATGAAGAGGAGATAACCTCACTTATTTGTAGGACAAGGTAATAGTATGTAAAGACTATTGGAAGCTCTCTTCTTTCAGGTATTATGTTTTTTCCCCATGTATGTGCGCCTCCATAGCTTGGAGCAGTTATGTAAGTTAAAAACAATAAAATGGTAAGAAATAGTGTGTTTAGTGCTATGTAAACTTACGGTACCTTTTATGGCATGTAGATATGTTTTTTGGGTTGGTTTATGTTGCTCTCTGATAGGTGGATAGACCTATATACAAAGGAGACTCTGCTAAAATTTTTGAAAAGTTGGGGAGTTGGTTACATTTTGAAGAACTAAGACTTGAGGGTAAGTTATGAATGATTAACAAGATGGTTTAGGGGTAAGGTTAATGACTCTGTACTTAGCTAAGACTTATGGGGTCTTCAGGAAGTCGATAAGGTTTGCTAACCTAAAAGAGATGAATAAGTGGAAAGAAAACCTAAGTACTCTCTCTAAGGATGGAAAAGTCCAAGATCCAACATTCGAGGAAGAATTTTCCCAAGTTGGGAAGAATGTAAGGCCTTGTAAAAAATTTCTAATGATTTAAGACTTTATAATGCACCAACGATAATTGGGAATAATGTTTTTGAGTTCTAAAAGAGACCTATGGGATAGAACCACATTATTTTGACAAGAAAATACGTATGAAAAGTGTTTTGGAACATATTAAGGAGGTTTGTAAGTGGTAAGAAATTGTTTGGAACGAGTTGGAAATATTAAGTGAAAAAGGTGTCTTAATTTGCACAACACCTGCCTTTGAACGGGTATAACTCTCATAATATAAAGATAGTTTCTATGAATTTGGCCGCTAGAGTGTAGCCCTTCGAGTCTATTTTCATACGCATCAAGTTGTTCGTCATTTGGACATTCTTACTAAAAGTTATGATCAAAATACTAAAGTCAGACCACCCAGTTATTTGGGCGGACAACGAAGCAAGGCTCGCTTGGCCAGATCGGGCACAGATCCTGTCTTCCTTTGCATGCAGTGGACAACAAAGTGAGGCTCACTTCGCCAGACTTGGCGCGCCCCAAATTAAGGTTCTTTTAAGTCATATCGTGGGCTCATTTTCCCCATTTGACTTGGACGAATTTTGGTGCTTTCCTCCACTCTCTCAAGACCCTCAACTCCTCCCATCTTCAAGGTAAGCAATCCTTAATCTTGGTGTGAATCCTATCATTTCCACACTGGAACTAACTCAATCCACCTTGAAACCTTAGATTTTGAAGAAATTTCTTCAAGAATTCAAAGGAGGGCTTTGCTAGATTTCTTCGAACAGGTAATCCTATACCCTTAGACTTACATGCATAGATTTATTATGGGAATATGAGTACGAATTAAGTATTAAAAATTATGGGATGGTGATTGAAAGCTATAAGTGCCTAATTTAAATACATAACTATTGTAGAGATTGAAAGGTGATTATTTGATGGAATTTTATTGGTTGGGTGTGGATGGGTTGGTCATGCATGTGATGTTGGAAGTTATAAATTGTTTAAGAATGATGGTGGGATAAATTATTGGTAAATGGTGGTAGTTGGATGAATTAATTATATGGTTAAGAGATGTAGAGATTTATGCCCACTAGGTATTTGATAAAGTGCCAAAATGGCCTAAACTATGAAATTTGTTACTAATGTTGATCCCATTGGAAGTTGATATTTTAGATTTAAGTTGCTTAGTGTAGTGGATCATTGTAGTATCATTAAGGGGCGAATTAGAGGTATGTTGGCTAAACTCTCTTTCTTGAATCGGAATCCATGAGTTCCTCGTATGTACCAAGTTCAAACTCATATTCCTACTGTTTCGAATAGTTTCAGATGATTGATTTTCCTAAATGTTTATGTACTAGAGTCATGTTTCAATTTCCCCTATCATATTATGCTCCCCTTAGTGGAACAATTTTCAAATATGGTTGTTGTAAATAATGCATATGATTTGAATCCATGTTTCAATGGTAAATCACCATGCTCCCTTTTGCAAGTATTTTTCAATGTGTTTTGATTTCTTACATGCTCATGAGTTTAAAATATAGATATCATGCTCCCCTTGGAAAAAGTATTCGAAGAATAAATGGTGTATTAATCCCTTATGATTTTAACTTGTGTTTCGATTGGCAATCATTATGCTCCACTCTTTGAAAGAAATTCAATGTGTTTAAGGAATTCATTACTAAGAACTTAAAGCTATGATTTTTAGAATGTTCTATCTACTGATGTTTATGATAATGATCCTTAGAAGTAAAGAAATGAAAGTGTGAAATATGAAATGCGGCCATCGTGCCATGAATGGAGAACACTAGGTATGGCTAAGAAGACAATGAAATAAAAATATTGTGAGTGATTAAAAGTGCTAATGAAACTATATATGGTGTGAAAGACTATGAGATGCATACATTTATATTTCTATTCCTTTTGTATACAAAAAATTTTTTAGGCGTATCATTAGCGATCCGAAGAAGGGTGGGTTGTAAAGGCCCATACCTGAAACTACACGTATCGGTGTAGGAGTTGATTGAGAGATGAATTCTCGTGGTATATTGTATTGAGATTTTTTTCCCTTAATTGGGATGAGGTGATTGCTAGCAAAATTTGATGTCGACTCACACGGCTTATATGGGGAGACGACCTAGCCGATCGGGTGGCGATCAGACTCCATGTCCCTCCCATGGTGGCTCCCCTTCTTATTATTGTATTTGATTCGCATCACATGTCGATCCATACTCAATCGTGGAGAGATGGATTAGCCGATTGAGCTGCGAGCAGGCTCCATGCCTCGTGCATAGCGAGATGATCGGTGGCTAATGATCTCCCAACCAAAATTGCTAATACTTAATTGGAATTGATTACGTTTTAACTAGGCATTTGGATATTATTGGTTTTTCTTATTGATTTCATGATTCTCTCCCTCTTATTTTGGTAAGCAAATGTGTCAATGGAATTTAGGAGTAAGTTGTGATACCATATCATTGCTCCTTTGGACAAAGTCTTCCCAAATTTCTTCAGTAACACTGACTCGATTTCATCGTCTTCTAAGTCGTTCCCCTTGATTGCGCACGTATAGGAGGTCACGTGCTCGTTTGGATCCGTAGTTCCGTTATACATGGGGATATCAGGCATAAGAAACCTCTTTGGGATCGGCTTCGGTGCCGCGCTCCAAAGAAAAGGCTTTTGGATAAACTTTTTGGAATCCGGCCCCTTCAATATCGAGGGTGCTCCCGGGATTTGATCGACCCTGGAATTGTGTGTTTCTACATTCTTGTCATTAGCCTCAATTTTCTCCTCACCTAACTCCACCCACTTCATTAATGCTTCAAGCATTTTCATTATCTCGGGATTGACCCTAGGCTCGGCTTCACCCGGTCTCTCGGTGATTTGTTCGTTTCTTCCGGTGCTTTCCCAGGATTGTTCGGGCTCGACTCTCCTGGGGGTATGGCCTTGATTCTGCACTACGCTATTGCCGCCTGTTGTGCCTGCAACATTTCGAAGATTAGTCGCAGGCTTACCCCATCACCTTCGCCTTCGGGCGCTTCTTGATCTATTGGTTGGGGTCCCCCGCGAACACTGTTTTCGAGATCAATTGGCAAATTAACATCGATGACTACCTGCGAGTTAGCATTGACCAGATCAGCAACTGGGACACTGTTGGGATCAGTGGGAGGCACCTCGTTGCTGGGCACCAAACTATTATTTTCACCATGATGACCTGACTCAGCGTCAACATTCAAGTGAGCAAACTGAGTGTTCAACATTTTCAGGCTAACATGAAATTAAGAATTTAAATAACAAGCGTAAAATAGGGTGTGTTATGGAGATTCGTATCAAATCACCACTATTATCCTTAATCCCACGGTGGGCGCCAAACTATTTACCCTTAAATCGGATAATAACTAAATTTATACACGATTTTAAGGATATGTGATTTGATTCAACACAAGTAAACAAGAATATTAGATAAATGAATTAAAGACAAAATAAACAATCAAACAAGTTGCAATGTTATTGCCTAGTCCAAAACCTAGGTTGAACAGTAACCTCGTCCTCGATTGGACCCTTGGCTCGAGCCCAGTTGCAAATAAGGAACAGAACAATTAAATAAGAACTTTAACATTGACTTGAAAGCAGAGAAATAAACTTGAATTGCTTTGATTTGCGTGTTACAATGTGTCTTACAAAAGAAAAACTTCTCAATTATATAGTAGGAGAGTTTCATCCCTAGTACAAGTCTAAAAAAGGTAAAAAAATTTATTTTTCGTTAATTACTGATCCGTAACCGATATCGAGCGAGATCTGAACCATGATATCCGGTTATGTACGAATATCACGGCCCTCTATCCGTCGTGTGTAACCATTACCCTATTTTGCGATGTTTTAGAACTCGTTCTGGGTCCGGGGAGCATCGCTTTATCATGCCCGATGATGAATATATCATTAACCTTTCATGGATCTCGATACGAAGGGCTGCCAGCCTCGATTTCAATCTTGTGCGTCCATGCTCTTCTTCCGTTTTCTTCACCGAGAAATCAAGTGTATGCATTATACCCATATACAATCTTCTTATCTAAGTTGTTGCAATACATCTTGAGATTATCCGAACGTCATTGCTCCTTCGGTTTCGGAAGAAGTTGTTCAGCTGTAAATTCTTGGTGTGACCATATTTACTGAAACAAGCTAATAATTTGTTAAGACGGCAGCAAGAAATTGTAAATTAAGGGTTCATGGAGCTACCTAATCTCAGTATAGTGTATTAACAAAGAAGGGTTTTTTGAAAAAAATTGTAAACTCTAGCACTATATGCTCCAATTTCACACTTAAAAATTCTGAATTCTAGCATGCGATATTGGAGTTTCATATATAAAAAAAAAATTCTTGGAGTTTGAACTTATAAATGTTCAAAGTCCAATAGTCGATCATGGACTTTTCTATGTTTTAGCAGGAGGGTATTTTTGTCCAAATATTTTTACGTATTAAAAGATGACTAAATACTACTCCCGCCTTTTTAATTTAGATGAGATAGTTTGACTCGGCACAGAGTCTAAGAAAGAAAAATAAGACTTTTGAAACTTGTGGTCTTAAAAGCTTAAGAGGTAAAAGCTTTATGGGGCCATGACATTTATGTGGTTACAAAAGCTTTTCTTTAAGGGTAAATGAGTAAAATGAAGAGTTTTAAGTTTAATTATTTTCAATTGTAGAAAAGTTTCATTCTCTTTGGAACAGACTACTAAGGAAAGTGCATCATCTAAATTGAAATTGAAGGAGTAATAGATATTTAAATACGGGCTATACCCTAATAGCAAGGATTAAAAGTTTGGGGAGGGGGGGGGGAGGATGACACTATATAGGCTCTCTCAAAATAATACCCGAAAAAATATATTTTGTATATATATACATTTTGTATGTTAGATACAAAAATTATACAAATTTTATACACTTTTTCGGCTACATAATGTAAATAGTTTCAGGCGCGGGCTAAAAGTGAAAAAAGCCCTAAAAGTGGCTATTGTCTAACTTTCTTCTGGTTTATGCATGTGATGGGCCACTTGAACTATGCATATACGGGGGGAAAATGGGTGAATGACACAACCAACCACAAAAATAAAACTATTTACCCTTGCCTACCCATTTATTTTTCTACCCGTCAAATTAATTACCTTTCCTACCCATGACAGCTTTTGTGGGTAATTTTCTCTTTTTTCTCCTTTTTGGTTTATTTATTTTTTGCCCAAGTCACATTATTATTATTATTATTATTATTATTATTATTATTATTATTATTAACATAATTTAATTTCACACTCAATTTTGGCTCCTTCTTAATTTTTTTTATTTTTATTTTATTTTTTTTCTTTGTTTCTTGCTCCTTTTCTAATTTTATTTAACTCTTTTTTTGTTTTATTTCCTTTTTCTCTTCATAATCTAATTTTCATTTACTTTTTTTCTCTTTTTTTATTTCTTTTTTGTTTATACAATAAGATAAGATAACTGATATAGTAAATATTTATTCACTTTTTTTTAATATAACTGGTATAATATACATTGTCTTTTTTTTTTTAATTTACATATTAGAACAACTTATACATTATACCTTTTTTCTCTCTCTTTTTTGCTTTCATTTTCTTTTTTTCTTTTTTAATTTTATTTATTATTATTTCAAATCATTTCTTTTTTTATTTTTTATTTTAATTATTATTATTTCAAATCATTTTTTTATTTTTATTTTTTTATAATATAATTTTGCACATATTTTTGGCTTCTTAATTTGTTATTTTTATTTATCTGTATCTTAATATATATTAATTATTAGAAAATAATTTACTTTAGCATATAGTATATCAAAAATAATATATTAGTAGCAGTTGAAGTATATTACTGCAGTATAGTATATTACCCACATGCTATATATCATATATTGACATGGTATATGATATCGAAAACTCTGTTAGAAAATTAAAAAAGGACTCATTGAAGATTTTTTGAAAAATTAAAAAAATACCAAATTTAATTGTATTGTTACAATATATTATATGCTACAATAGTATATTGTGCAATAAATTATATACTATCGAATTAAATATTATATACCAAAATGATATATAGTATGTTATTTTGGTATATAGAACAAATTAGTCATTTTTGCTAGTTCAACCTAAATTTCAAAAATCTACTCAAGAATTTCCATCAAATTGACTCAAACTTTAGCTACAAACATCCAATCAAATATTTTAAACTAAATATTTTGGTTTAAGGAAAAAAAAGACATGCAAACTTCATTGAAAAGTTCAAAAAAAAACTCAATGAGAATTTCAGAAAATTCTAAACTGGCCAAATTGTAATAGTATACTATTACAGTATACAATATACTGTAATAGTATATCGCTGGAATGAACTGTATACCAAATTAGTATATAGTAAGTATATCATTTTGGTATATAGTACAAATTCTTATTCGCCAGTTCAATGCAATAAATTATACACTATTGAATTACATATTATATACCAAAATAGTATATACTATGTTATTTTGGTATATAGAGGATTGATTTATTCCTTCAAAAAAAAAATTAGTGGTATATAACTCAATTTCAATCCAAATTTTAAATATGTACGCTAAAATCTCCACCAAAGTGACTCAAATTTTAGCAATAAACCTACAAATAAATATTCTAAACTAAATATTTTGGTTTAAGAAAAAAAAAAGCATTAGAACTCAGCTGAAAATTTATAAAAGAACACAATGAAATTTTTAAATATTCTAAAATGCCCAAATTGTAATAGTAAGTCCAAATTGTAAGAGTATACTGTTACATTATATAGTATATTATAACATCATATCGTTGGAATGAACTATATGTCAAAATAGTGTATATAATATATCATTTTGGTATACAGTACAAATTCTTTTTCGTCAGTTCAATGCAAATAAATATACACTATTGAATTAAATATTATATACTAAAATAGCATATAGTATGTTATTTTGGTATATAGAAGATTGGTTCATTCGTTTAAAAAAATTAGTAATATACTGTTGTAACTAATGATATACTCTTCAATTAATTTTTGCGTATACCAATATGATATACAATATAATATTTTGGTATATTATACAAATCTATCTTCTTTGCTAGTTCAACTCAATTTCGACCCAAATTTTAAAAATTTACTCTAAAATCTCCGTCAAATTGACTCAAATTGTAGCCACAAACCTACAAACAAATATCTTAAACTAAATATTGTGGTATATAATATATTATTTTGGTATATAGTACAAATTCTTCTTCATTAGTTCAACGCAATAAATTATACACTATTGAATTAAATATTATATACCAAAATAGCATATAATATGTTATTTTTAGTATATAGAGGATTGGCTCATTCCTTCAAAAAAACTAGTAGTTTAATTATATACTCTTAAATTAATTATTGTATACCAATACGGTATAATATAATATTTTGATATACAGTACAAATCTATCTTCTTTGCTAGTTCTACTCAATTCAACCCAAATTTTAAAAATCTACTCTAAAATCTCCACCAAATTGACTCTTTAAATATAAATTTATAATTTTAATTATTATAACATCTTTAGCAAATTTTACTTGTAAAAGAATTACAAAAAAAAAATAAAACAAAGTCATATTTTAGATATAAACTTATTTTTATATACAGAAGAAAAAGAAAATTTATAAAAACGTAATTTCTGTTGATTAGGTTTTAATAAAAAAGCTAGTTATTTTAGTTTTTTTCAATTACTTCTTGTTGTAATCTAATTAGTTATTTCTATATTTTTATGAGTCTAAAAATAATAAGATACTGTATTTATTTTTATTTTTGATTTTGAAAAAAAAAAGACAAAAAAAAAATGAAAAGATAAATTAGATCAATGGACAAAAAAATAAAGGAAAGAAGAGTTGGGGTAAAAACAGAGTTTCTTAAAACATAATACTTGGCATACGGTGAAGTAAAATTCAATGTTAGCTAATTTACTTTCTAAATATGTTATTTAATGTGTGAGCATAAACATTAATGGATATCTTTTCAAAATAATAATAATAATAATAATAATAATAATAATAATAATAATAATAATAATAATATCCTTTTGTGCTCTCCAGGTTCATATATTTTTATAATATTATATACTTATTTAATAAATATTATATTATATTATTTTTAATTAGTATTATTATGATAAGATGATAAAACAAATTGGAAAAATATGATGCACTTAAAAGATACTACAAAGGTGCATATGAATCTGAGAGCATGAACTTTCATGCTAAACAATGGCAAAGATAAAAATGGGTATAACGGGTAAAATAAATGTACTGCATTAGTATAAAATGTAAAACAAATAAACATGGATAGATAAGGTTAAATATTTTATCTTTTATGGGTATATACCATAATTTTCCCTACTCATTGTTTATATCAAAATACCAGAACAATGAATACGAGATATATGTATTTCATAAATATATTTATTATTTAATTATGATTAATTAACATATATTCTTAATTTAATTTGTAACTGCTAATATTAAATTATTTGATTTAATATAAACATCAAATGTATTATACATTTCCTTTACAAATACTCAATGACGAAGTAGGACTCCTTAATTGGTGGGAGATTTGCACAAATAGGATCATTTGAGGTTGCTGATTAAATTTTGTTCCCGTTTAAGAAAGTTGTAC
The DNA here is from genome assembly GCA_002018475.1 of Nicotiana obtusifolia. Lineage (NCBI taxonomy): Eukaryota > Viridiplantae > Streptophyta > Magnoliopsida > Solanales > Solanaceae > Nicotiana > Nicotiana obtusifolia. The sequence continues at coordinate 124,871 of MCJB01041809.1, forward strand.
AAAAATATCCTTGACGCTAGGGTGTACGAGGAATTGATTGCCTGTGTTGTAGCTTTCACATCATAACAATTTAGATTTAACTTATATACCCTAATTGAAGGAATATGATCTTCTTTGTTGATTCTCAATGGTTTACATGATCCCTATTTATAGTGCTAGAATACAAATCAAAGACCAATAGGGATTAGTATAGGGACTAAGTCAAATCAATGGAAGATATGGAATAATAAAAGATATTCTCCTAACATAAAAGATACTCTCCTAATATAAAATATAATCTCCTAATATAAAAGATATTCTCCTAATATAAAAGATATTCTCCTAATAGTCCCCCTCAGCTTGAACGTGGGTAGGCTGAAACGTTTAAGCTGGATCGAAACGAGTCAAATACGTATCTCGGGAGTCCTTTAGTAAAGATGTCCGCATACTGTGATGAAGACGGCACATGAAGAACTCGAATGTGACCGATCTGAACTTTCTCCCGAACAAAGTGAATATCCATCTCTACGTGTTTGGTACGCTGGTGCTGCACGGGGTTGCCTGACAAATAAACGGCTGAGACGTTGTCACAATAAACTACCGTAGCTTTGAGGACCGGAACATGAAGCTCAAGAAGCAAATTACGGATCCATGTAGCTTCAGCTACGGCATTTGCT
>MCJB01041809.1:125546-160231 GCA_002018475.1 Nicotiana obtusifolia
AGAGATGAGATTGTTTCCCAGAAATATGCAATAGCCTGATGTAGAACGTCTAGTATCCGGGCATCCCCCCCAGTCGGCGTCAGAGTAGGCGACCAAAGCATGATCAGGAGATGCTGAAATCCGAAGACCGAGATCTATAGTGCCATGAATGTATCTCAAGACCCGTTTCATGAAAGCAAGGTGTGGCTCTCTTGGTGCGTGCATGAAAAGGCAAATCTGTTGGACCGCATAAGAGATGTCTGGTCTAGTAATTGTAAGATACTGTAATGCCCCGGCTATGCTGCGGTACAGAGACCCATCTGATTACCATGAAGGAATATGATCTTCTTTGTTGATTCTCAATGGTTTACATGATCCCTATTTATAGTGCTAGAATACAAATCAAAGACCAATAGGAATTAGTATAGGGACTAAGTCAAATCAATGGAAGATATGGAATAATAAAAGATATTCTCCTAACATAAAAGATACTCTCCTAATATAAAATATAATCTCCTAATATAAAAGATATTCTCCTAATACTAATAACAAAAAAGAATTTTTACATTATCACTATATTTTAACATGTAGTAGGTTATATGACATATATACCAAGTCCCCAACCTCGTTATTATGAATCATGTGATTGATTATCTTTTAGGTGACTTAACGAACAAAATAAAATATAGAGGATGTTTGGCTAAGCTTATAAGCACCTTTTGGCTTATTTACGCATTTGATAAACACCCGAAGTGATTATAAGCCAAATACTTATAAGCTAAAATTAGCCATATGTCATAAATTGATCACCCCCAACTTATGGCTTTTTAACTAATAAGCACTTTTAGTTTGACCAAGATTTTTACTAGTTTATCCTTAATAATATTTTTGAATTCACAAAATAAGTTTTCTAACTTTCTCTTCATACTATATTCGTTATTCATCATTTTCTTTACAAAGAAAATTTTTAATTTATAATCTTTTGTAAAGTTTTAAGGGTATTTTAGTCATTTTAATAAAAGAATAGCTTATCAGCACTTTTCTACCAAACATACATCAACTGTTTATTATCAGTTTCAACACTTAAAAATACTTTTAAGCACTTCAAATTTATCAGCTATTTACAATCAGCTAATCCAAACGGCCTCATATTCTAATTAAACTCATATTTTGCAACTAGTTGTCTCCTCTGTATTCCAGACTCCGCACAGCACCGATAATTGTATATTTCTAACATAGCCCATTTCTAGCTTTACCATGATCTATAATCATTTTCTACACTAGTCAAAAATGAATTGAAGGCTAGTCAAAGTAATATAACATGGGAAAAGGATTCCTTTCAAAGTTGTTGAACGTGGATCCAATTGACTATTAAAAGATGTCTTCATGAAATTCTAGAAACAATTCCCTTTATTGTAGAAAATGAGAGTAAGCCTCAACTTATTAGTGCTATACGCATGGCCCCTATTGAGTGTAAATGGTTTTTTTTTCATGAACTGTTAGGCAGTTAGGGGAATGGCACCCGCGGCCAGCATATGCCATAACGGCAAGGGCACCATTCTCCTGTGACATGATTCCCTAGTACTTCTTTGCAAATTCGCATTTTGTACTTGCATAAATTATCAATTTGCATAGTTTATAACGTTCTGTACTTATTTGCCTCAATTCACTAAACCAGCAAAAGGTGTGAATGAAGGGAAGACTACGGTTTTGCTTGAACTTGTCAAGCTCGTGTGCCTATGCGATTATTAAGACAGGGTGCTATTTTACCAGTGATGGAGTGGCTTGAATCAAATCGTTTGTCTAGAGAGGGTGTAGCGATAATCAAAGTGGACTCTGCTAGAAAGTAAAGATGTTGTATAGGCAACTTGCTGCTACGGTAAAAATAATCACTGTGTAACTAAAAAATCACATATTCAAACCATAGAAATAATCTCTTGCAGAAATGCAAGATTTCACCGCCTCTTTTTGTTATGGGCAGACATTAATGGAACCAATGGCAAAAGCTTTTGGTGGAGTAGATCATAAATAGGGAAAAGTGAAGCAAGAACAGGGGCGAAGTGCACCGATAGCCACATTTAAATCTGTATTTAAAATATATTCACAATTTATAATGTATATAGAGATTAGCTAATTCACTCAAACTTCATTTTTGTAGGGATATTATCACTTTTAGACCGCACCAAAAATTATTACATTTGGTAGCCGAAAAAGTATATAAAATTTGTATATTATTTTTATATAACATAGAGAATGTACATATATCCAAAAAAAATATACATATTTTCTGCTTGAGCGGCTATACAATATCATTTTTTTTCATTTTTGTATCCTAAATTTTTGAGCTGCCAATTTGAAATTCAGAACTTAATATCCTAAAATTTTTAGCTGCTAATTTAAAATTCAAGACTAAGTGTCCGCAATTTCTGAACTGCTAATTTGAAATTTGAGCTATAAGATTTGAATTTTTGAATACAATTTTCAAACTTTAGGACACGATTTCCTGCAGCTTGAACTTTGAAGTTTAAACTTCAAAACATCGTGTCCTGAAATTTGAGTGAATTGGCTAATCTTTAAATTTATCGTAAACTTTAAATATATTTTAAATATGCTTAAAAATGACTACGTGGCATCATTTCCACCCAGAACAGGGAGGGAATGACTTGGGTAAAATTTGAATCTCACACCACCTGAGTGCGCATATAAATAAACTTTATAATCACCAGACGGCTAGACCACAATCTATCCCATGACAAAAGAGCTCCTTTCACTATTGGTGGAGCTTTGTTATGTCCCTTTTTCACCTTGGAACTATAATAATTTTCCTACAAAGCTTCTTTTTGTTTGCGCACTATTTTAATTATGTTTTGCAGGTGCCAAGATATGGTTGCTGGCTTGCAATGGTGCATAATAACTGTCTGACGTTGAATTAGGGGATGTCTAGAGCTTAATCTTGGAAAAACATATACTATGTGACCTTATGGTCTATTTAACATATACTAGTTGTTATTCTCCACCAACTAGTCTAAACTAATGTCGCATGCCTCCTACAGCTGTGTTCTTGAATATGGCAACAAGATTGCCTGTCTTTTCTCTAATCACACAATGCTGGTTTCTCGGTCAACCAGGCCATGCTCCACATCGTTCCATCCAATCACAAATGTGTGCCATGCAAAACTAGAAATTCCCTTTGATGGAAAATTTCATAAGTACTCAAGCAGAAAAATACCCAATTTGAACATGTTGCAAGAGTTTTAACTTTTATACAGTGTAAGCTGCCGAACACTCACATGCAGCCACTGACAAGGTCTAAAAATTCTCTGCAATACCAAACAACAGCAGTGCAGATTATGGTACGTTCATTCGCCACCAACAAACTCCCCCTCGCCCCTCCAAAAGAGATGAGATAAAGTAAAGAAAAAAAAAAAAAACACAGACGAAAGAGTTCCAAGATCCGATTATTTGCATAAAGTATATTCTATTTAATAAACAAAAAGAAACTCTCACCAGATAGGTTACACGTTCTTTCCTTCCCCTGAGTGTTCAGGCTCCAAAATTGCTCCATCCTAGCATGTAATAACTTCAGCATAAGGGAATTGCAAATCCCATGTCAATACAGGGCAAGTAGGTGAACAGGGCAAGTAGGTGAACGTTGGTAGAGCAGGAAACCACGACCGGTTTCCCTCACGTTTCTGGAACAATACTCTCTGTATTTGTACTTCTTCCTGGAGTATAACCCGCGACTGCTGATCTCGAAGCAAACGATATATTGCACATTCAGAGAAGTCTTCACTCTCGCAAAGAAAACTGCCAACTCATAAAATCACCTGTTTCTTCTGTATGAAGACAATCACAAAGAAATCTACTTTCAAAAACTAGGTTTCACTATACGCATTGCCTGGACCGAAAATTGTCATTTGATAAGAGAGAGCCTATCAGATTTTCCAATCTCTTTGCCCCTGCAGTAGGTCTGAGGAATGTGATATTACCTACTATGGAGCATGGATCTGTCCCATTCTCCCGACTCCCTATACACCAACCACCGGGAACAAACATGCCTTGACCTCGAAACAGGAGTTCAGAATCAATCTTGTCAAGCACTGGATCATCTTGATGGAACTTTCTCGCAAATGGGGCATTACTGTCAACCATCCTTTGCATGTCATCAAGTGTAAGGTAATGAGGATGCTGCTTTGGAGGGTTATCCCACGATATATAGTGCAGATCACTGTTTACTGTGGTATTGCGGAACTCCTGGGCATTACAGACGACAGTGTGGAAATAACCTTCTGGAGTTGAGATGAAGTTTGCATAGTACATAAGTACAGTTCGAGGCAAGTTGTCCCAACCCCATATGCAGAATTCAATGAAGGGTCGAGAAAGGGCCGTCCAAGCAGACCCTGTAAAGAGGCAACAACAAAGTTTTAGAAATTTTGTGGAGTCTAACAACAATAAAAATCTAGATGAGGAATAAATGAAGCAGTTGTTCCATATGTTAACTCTTGCTCATAATCTTATCCCCTCCAGCCCCCGTCAAAAACTCAAAATAGTCATTAACAAAAGTAAAGTAATAAATGACAGTCCTTAGATAAGAGCACTCTTTCCAAAGTCCAAAGTTTATGTTAAATAGAAATATAGAGCTGCTACAAGCTTATGTAGAACATAAAAGAAGAGCTTTCAAGGAATTTACTTATAAACACCTGATAATCTTCAAACAATGAGTACACCAAAATACAATTAGATGAAAAGTAAACAGTTATCAGGTTGTCAAAGTGAGTACTACTCGAATAAACAATGTAAAATTTGCTCCTATATAAATGTGTCAGTACAAACATTTATACACTTGCTAGGTTGAAACTGTCCATCACACCCGAAGGATAGAATAGCACAAGAAAATCCAAACGGATACCAAATGGCATATACAATATAGACCACAGGGTATGAAAACCCAGGGCAACAAGAAAGATGTATTTTTTTCACTTGGTAGGCAGCAAGGAAGAGAAGGATCACCTGTACTAGGTGGCACTTTATGTGCAAGAAGTCAAGAACTAGGGTAAGGACGTGGATCACCTCCTTTTGCATTGCCAACTAGCGATGCACTTATGGTGGGAGATTTTGAGATGGTTTGGGACTAAGTTGCGCGGATTCTTCGTTTTTGGTGCCGCACCCGTCTCGACACGGGAGTGGATGCGGGTGCGGGAGCGGGATATGTCCCGGATTCGGTCAACTAACTTTGGATACTTTAGTCTGAGTCCATCGACAAATTTTGGGGGAAATTGAGATTTTGATTTCTCAAAATTAAAAATAAAATAGATTTAAGACATGCGAAATGGCATACCTTCAATATTGTAGTACTTTTGTCTCATATTTGCTGCTTTGTGTTCCAGAAAAACCAAGAATTCAAGGGGCCGTGTTCTGAGTTCAGACTTATAGCTCTACTTTTTATAATTTTGAATTTCTATAGCCAAATTCCCGCACCCGTATCCATATCTAGATCCGCACCTCCGAATCTTAACATTTAGATTTTGCCGAATCCGACACTCGGATCCGTGCCCGTATTGGATGCCCGCACCCGAGTCCGAGCAACTTAGGTTTGGGATACAATGCCAGGCACTGTTGAGTAAGGCGTATGGAATACTTTTCTGGAAGAGAGAAAGCAAGCGTGGGATGTTGCCCTATTGGGACTCATATGGATTATATGGAAAGAGAGACTTAGTAAAACAAGCCATAAACATTATGCGGCTATAATCATCTCAATAAGGGTAGAATGAGAAGTTTAAAATTAAATTGTTTCTAAAGATAGAAAGTTGCCATTCTTTTGGAACAAACTAAAAACGAAAATGTGCCACATAAAATGGGACATAGGGAGTTTATATTATCGAACAGCTTTCTAGTCCACTTCCTCAAATCCAACCTGACAATTGTAACAGACATGATATAATCCTGCAGAATAAAAGTAATGTGAATAAATTTTAATCTATCAATTGAAATAGTTTCCATGAAAAAGACCCCAGCGCACCAGGTAAGGAATACTTCTATAGTATAGCCTTCAAATCCTGCATCCATAGGTGTTCACAAAGACAAATGTCGCTGCTATTGAAATCAAGAATGTCTCCTTCACTTAAAGCATCAAAACATTTGTGTTTAATACAGGGATATCGAATCATCAACATCGTAGACCGCATGATCTGGTCTTACCGATCTTAACTACCATAATCTCTAAACACACATGGAGCTCAAAATATTTCCAAGAAAGTTCATCAAAAGCAAGAAAAATGGACATTTTGAATTAATGATTCTGTTCACTTCCAATGCTGTATATTTTTCTGCTAAGTGATTTTAATCTGTCAATTTTTCAAGAGGTTCTGTAATAGAAAGGATTCAAGTTAATTCATTGTAGGAAACGGCAGGTGGGAATGCAATCAACACGCGGGCATATGTGAAGCATAATATGGGGAAAAAGAGTTCAAAATTATCAACCTATACACAGAAAGAAATAATGCCAAAATCACCTGTAAAAAGCTTAAAAGCTGTTGGCACACTTCTTCTCTGTCTAATCCAGAAAACATCAGATTTCTTATTCAAATACAATCCCGGATCAACGATGATTGGCTTTGCCCTTTGAAACCTTCAGAAACATAAACCAAAGAAGTCAAATGTCACCCAAGTAATGCTGTATATCCCATCCAAAATCAGGAAAATGGGAAACTTTGCTTACTCTTTCCAGCCAATATCACTAGTATGATCAATGAAGTTAAGATCCCGCGGTATATGTGAAAATGTATGAATTAGATCTAATCAACCAAAAGAATTCAACACCGAAATTAAATCCCATTAGTAAAAAATTCAACAATGACCGACTGAAAATCTCAATAAGCATAATTAGAGGCGAATCCAGGATGAGTGTGATGTTAGTATATGAATACATTTTAAAAGATTTTAGCATATGAATATACATAGTTCGAGCAGAAAGCAATGGATTCAATTCACAGTTAAATCCATAGGCAGTGGGTGACAAAGGAATTCAGAATAATCCAAAAATACCACAACTGGGATCTGAACCTGCATTTCTCTTTTATGGTAAGGGGATTCAAAAATTTTAGATACATATAAAAAGAAGTGTTTAAGTATAGATTTTTTACACCCGTCAGCTTAAATTCAGTTGTAACAATAGGTAAATCTTTATAGCAAGCCTGATATGGTAACCTGAAAAATAAAAGAGTAACCTGGTATATTGTGTAAATTTGTTTTTACATTGTTATGTATATAACATAAATCCAAATAGAGTTAATTTTTACCCTGTAAAACTTATAATCTAAAAGACTTATTTTTAACCTATTTAGGCAATATAATTTTCCATTGAACCCCTTCCTCCCAACTGTCCACGGAACTCGCTCTAGATCCGCCTCTTAGCATAATTCACAAGGAAAAAAAGGGGTTACACTCACCATCTTGAGTAACAAGTGGGTAATCAGAAGCACTTAAATTGATAAACCAATCCCATTCACCACCTTCTTTCAACAATATAGCAGCAGCATGTAAAGTATTAGCCACCATAGTGGGCCCACGGTAAGTAACAAGATTAGCTTTACTAATCATTTTTACATTCGTGAATTTAGCAAAAATTTTGTGATTAACCACAAAATTATGCAAATCAAGTCTCTCATCAGCTGATGACTCAGCATCAAGGTGCACTACGTAATGGTTGTCGGGGTGGTATAGAGCTTGAAGGGTCCGTTTCAGCATGCAGCCGTCGCCGGCGGAGCCGGAGATTAAGTAGGCGAAACGTGGCGGCGGAGGAGCGGCGGAAATGGGTAAAGATTGAAGCTTCGATTCGACGAAAATGGAAAGGGGTATTAAAGGAGTGCCATTTGGTGAAATTAAGGTTGTAAGGAATACGATGAAAATGGAAACAATTGAGGCTATTGCAAGTGGATAGATCCATTTGCTTTCCTTTATTGGTGGATGTTTGAGTTTTTTGTAAAAGCTTTTGAGTTTCTTCATTATACTTATTTTTTGGACTAAATTTGAGTAAAGATGGCCTTTTTGATGAAATTTCAGTGATGGGTTTAAGAAGAAATTAGGGAACTTGATCTAAGAAGAATGAGTTCAAAATGGAGCTATTCAAAATTTGTATTACTTTGATGAAATTTGATAGGAAATGGAGTCTGTAATAATTTCTAGATGTATGATATTATAGAGTTTGCTCAAGAGTTGTAATAGTGGTAGGTGAAAGGGTGGAAAAGGAAGGCATGCTTTGCTGGTGTGGTAGGACATTGGAGGTCGGGGCTGTGTTTGTATGGTAAAAAACTTATACTCCCTCGCTTACGATTTTTATGAACTCACAGTGATTGGGAATAAAGTTAAAAAAAAAAAAAAAACTAAAAACTTGATAGCAAACATATCATAATATTTACGTGGCTCTAGAAGCTTTTTGTTAAGGGTAATATTTAAATTCTAAGATTAAGAATGAGTTTACTCTCTGCGAAACGTACTAAACAGGAAATAAGTTCACATAAATTTAAGCGAATGGAGTATATCTTTTGTGTTTAAATTATTTAATGTGATGTAAATAACGGGTAAGTTTTATCGTGTTTATATTGTGTGTTTATTGTTTTTGGTTGGGTGTATGCTATATACACCGATATGTGACGAAGTTTTGCCATACGCGACCAGCACAATTCAACCGGTCAGCTCCTCCTCTAAGCGAACACAAGCGCTCCACGTGAATGTGAAGACCAGCTCCACAATACTCCGCGATCGCGACCATCAGTCCGCGAATGCGATGCACAAAATATAGCCTGCCAAAATCCTTCTCCGCGATCGTGAAGCACTGCAATACCCCAGTAACTCAGCTGCTACAAACTTAACCAAATGGTCCAAAATTATCACGAATGTCATGCCTCAACCTTGGGAAACCTGATCAACGCTCAATCGAGATATCCCGGTCGAGCAAGCCTATTTGATGCCTTCGACTCAACCTTACCCACGAACAAATTAATAATCAGTAACAAGAGATAGACATGTGAAGAGTAAAGTACACCACATCCTTTTTCCATTACTTATAGAAGCTTCATTTACAATTCCCAAAATATTACAAGATAATAGTTACGAGTGAAAACATGTTTGACAACTTCAACATTTCTAGCTCATTACCCCAAATCGAACACCACCCACAACATATCTATGGAGCCTCTAAATGAAACAGAAGAGTAGTATGGAGATGCCGGTGACAAGGCCCCGGCTATACCTCAAAACACAATGTGCAAAATCAAATGGCATAAGGCCCCGAAGTAGAATAGGGCTCACCCGAATCAGCTGAGAAGAGGTACACTTATCAAGAACCTGAATCACCTGCTAGGAAGCCAACTACATCCATTAAAGATACAGCGTCCCCAGCAAAAGGGGCGTTAGTACATATGGAATAGTACTAGTATATAAAGCTAAATACCTTCTCATGGAATAGACTATGCTTGCAGATGCTTTCGTAAAAGCCCATGCCTGGGCCATCAAGGTCGAGACTAGAAAGTTAGACCTTTTCAAGGTTAAACAAAGAGACAACGAGATGCTCAGGGAGTTCGTGTCAAGGTTTCAGATGGAATGGATGGACCTAACTCTGGTTGCAGATGATTGGGCCGTCCAGGCATTCACTCAGGGGCTTAACCCCCGGAGTTCCTTGGCCTCTTAACAGCTAAAACATAATTTGATAGAGTACCCGGCGGTGACCTGGGCCAACATCCACAAGAGGTACCAGTCAAAGATCAGGGTCGAGGACGACCAACTCGGAGCTCCTTCTGGGTCTGTTTATCCCATCAGGGTCGATGATAGGTCTAAGAGCCGTTGATTATGACCCAAGACCGGTCCAGGATCGGTACCAACCATACAGCACAGACCGAAAGGGAAATGGGTCGGGGCTTCATCCCACAAGGAATGAGAGAGAAGAGATCGAGGACCCAGTAGCCGAGGTCTGATGAGAAAAAATGGTTTCTATAGGCCGCTTGGGGGTAGGGAAGCATCGGGATTATTAGAGTATAACTTTGACGATAATGTTGCCAACATTGTGTCAGCCATCGGGCGCATGAAAGAGACCAAGTGGCCCGTCCATTGTAGTTTGACCCTACCCAAAGAGATCCTAACTTAGTTTGTAAGTATCATGGCACTCATGGTCACATGATCGAGGATTGCCGACAATTAAGAGAAGAACACTTCAGGAATAGGGACGTCAACAAACAGGTTGAACAAGAGGACCTCAGCACGTCATCAACATGATCATCGGAGGAATCGATGTCCCCCAAGGACCAACGATAAAGCGCACTAAAGTATCTATCAGAAGGGAAAAATGCACCTGGGATTATGTCCTAGAGGGAGCCATTTCGTTCAGCGACGAGGATGTCGAGGGCATCGTGCAACCTCACAATGATGCGCTGGTAATATCCATACTTATCAATAAGTCTAGAGTTAAACGTGTGTTGATTGTTCCAGGTAGTTCGGCCAACATCATTAGATCAAGGGTCGTAGAGCAATCGGGGTTACAGGACCAAATCGTGCCAGCAATCTGGGGATTGAATAGATTTAACATGGCATGCGAAACCACTAAAGGGGAGATAACCCTGATAGTAAACACCATCAGGACGATCTAAGAAACAAAATTCTACGTGATCGAAAGGGACATGAGATACAAGGCTCTATTCGGAAGGCTGTAGGTTCACAACATGAGGGCGGTGCCCTCGACCTTGCATCAGGCGTTGAAATTTCCTACACCGGGAGGAGTCAAGATGGTCTATGGAGAGTAGTCGGCAACAAAGAAGATGTTCACAATCGACGAGGTAATCCCAGTGCCCTCGGTTTCGACATCAAGGAACACGGAGACGATCAGAAAGGAAGATATTAAATAGCAATCACTGATGCCGGCCTCGACCGAATCGGAGAAATAGGGTGCAGACAATGAGGACGATGTCAGTGTCCCAAGATCATTCATAGCCCCTGATAACACCAACGCTACCAAATTGACGGTTGAAGAGTTGGGGCAAGTCATATTAATCGAACACCCACCGGATCAAAAGGTATACCTAGGCACGAGGTTAACTCCCAAGCTCAGGAAAAAACTTATTGATTTTCTTAAAGCTAACATAGATTGTTTCATTTGGTCACGTCTTGACAAGACAGGGATCCCACCGGAGGTACCCACTCATAAGCTGAGTTTGCACCCAAAGTTCCACCTGGATAAGCAAAAAAGGAGGTCACAGTTTGAGATCAAACATGCGTTCATCAATAATGAGGTACCCAAACTTCTGAAAATAGGATCCATCCAGAAAGTTAAATATCTGGACTGGTTAGCTAATGTAGTGGTACCTAAAAAAGGGAATAAGCTAAGAATGTGTGTAGATTACAAATACCTAAACAAAGCATGCCCTAAAGATTCTTTCTCTTTGCCTACCATCGATCGAATGATCGACGCAACGGCCGGGCATGAGATACTCAGCTTTCAACCGCTACTCCTGGTACAACCAAATTCGAATGGACCCGGACGATCAAGAAAAAATTTCTTTCATCACTAAATTTGGCACATACTGTTATAATGTAATGCCGTTTGGATTAAAGAACGCCAGTGCCACCTACCAACGCCGAGTAAATCGGATGTTCGAAGAACAAATAGAAAAATCAATGGAAGTTTATATTGACAATATGTTGGTCAAGTCCCTATGAGCAGAGGACCATTTGAAACATTTGCAGGAGACCTTCCATATACTAAAGAAATACAACATGAAGCTAAACCCGGATAAGTGCGCATTCAGGGTCGGATCAGGCAAATTCCTCGGGTTCATAGTGTCCAATCGGGGAATCGAGATCAGCCACGGCAAAAATAAAGGCCATAAAGGACATCACCTTGGTGGACAACGTTAAGGTCGTTCAAAGACTGACCAAGCATATAGCCGTCTTGGGCCAGTTCATCTCGAGGTCGTCGGACAAAAGCCATCGATTCTTCTCACTGTTAAAGAAGAAGAATAACTTTTCCTGGACCCCTGAATACTAGGAAGCTTTGGAAGAACTCAAACAGTACCTATCGCTTCCACCCCTGCTACACACTTCGAAGGTAGGCAAACATTAGTACCTCTACTTGGCGGTTTACGAGGTGGCGGTAAGTGGAGTCTTAGTCCGGAAGGAAGACGGTACACCATTTCCTATTTACTATGTCAGTAGAACTCTAGGCGAGGCCGAATCAAGGTATCCTCACCTGGAAAAATTGGCACTCGCTTTGCTAAGCGCCTCTAGGAAGCTAAAGCCGTACTTTCAATGCCACCCCATATGTGTCGTGGCCTCTTACCTGCTAAGGAACATCATGCACAAGCCCGAGCTCTCGGGCCGGTTGGCCAAATAGGCCTTGGAAATTAGCGGGAATGATATCGAGTATCGACCCCGAACCGCCATAAAATCTCAGATTTTGGCAGACTTCGTGGCCGACTTTACGCCAGCCTTAATACCCGAAGTTGAAAGAGAATTACAGTTAACCTTGGGGACCACTTCAGGAATTTGGAGCCTCTTCACGGACAATGCCTCGAACGCGAAGGGTCTGGGCTCGGTATCATATTAAAATCGCCTATAGGAAATATAATTAGGAAATCTATCAGAACTGTGAAATTGACTAACAATGAGGCCGAGTATGAGGCCATGATTGCAGGTCTAGAATTGGCTAAAAACCTCGGGGCCGAGGTGATTGAAGCTAAGTGCGACTCCCTCCTCGTGGTAAATCAAGTTAACAGGACGTTCGAAGTAAAAGAAGAACGGATGCGAAGGTACTTGGACAAATTACATGTGACCCTACATCAATTCAGGGAATGGACCCTGCAGCATGTACCCCGAGATCAAAACAGTAAGGCCGATGCACTGGCTAACTTGGGGTCGCCGGTCGATTCCGATGAATTCAGTTTGGGAGCAGTAGTGCAGCTAATGAACTCGGTGATAGAAGAAGGCCACGCTGAAGTGAATTCAACGAGTTTAACTTGGGATTGGAGAAACAAATACATAGACTACTTGAAAACAGGAAAACTACCTTCGGATCCCAAAGAATCGAGAGACATGCGCACTAAAAAGCTACCAGATTTATCTTATTCAAAGGAGCATTATTCAGGAGAATCTTCTTTGGCCCACTAGCCAGATGCTTAGGACCAGGAGAGACCGAATACGCCTTGAGAGAAGTTCACGAAGGCACTTGCGGGAACCATTCGAGGCAGAATCCTTGGTTCGGAAACTAATTAGGGTCGGCTACTAGTAGACCGAAATGGACAAGGGTGCAATGGACTTCGTACGGAAATGCGACGAGTGCCAAAGACACCCTCCGATGATCCATCAACCGGGAGAAATGCTCCACTCGGTCCTGTACCCATGGCCATTTATGAAGTGGGGAATGGATATCGTCGGTTCCCTGCCATGGGCTCCCGGTAAAGCTCAATTCATACTATTCATGACCGAGCGTCCAAAAAGGTCTGAGAGAAAGAACTCATTGACTTCATCTGGGACTACATAATATGTCGATTTGGGATACCGGCCGAGATTGTTTGCGACAACGGAAAATAATTCGTCGGAAGCAAGGTGAGTAAGTTTTTTGAAGACCACAAGATCAAGAAGATACTATTGAAGCCTTATCATCCTGGTGGAAACGGGCAAGCAGAATTGACAAACAAGACTATACTTCAAAACCTGAAAAAGAGGTTGACCGGTTTGAAAGGAAAATGGAAGGAGATCTTGCCCGAAGTTTTTTGGGCATACCATAAGACTTCGAAATCGAGCATCGGGGCCATCCCATTTTCTTTGATCTATGGAGCCGAAGCCTTAATACCAGTCGAGGTGAGAAAACCAAGCCTCAGGTTCCAGTATGCGACCGAAGAGCCAAACGGCGAGGCCATAATCCCAAGCTTGGAACTATTGGATGAAAGGCGGGAGGCTGCCCTGGTCCGATTGGCCGTCTAGAAGCAGCGAATAGAAAGGTATTACAACCGAAGAGCCGGTCTCTTACACTTTCAAATCTAGGACTTGGTGTTGAGAAAAGTAACACTACATACCAAGAACCTGAACAAAAGGAACTGGGCCCGAATTGGGAAGGACCATATCGAGTCGTCAGAATAAACAACAAAGGCTCATATAAACTCGAAGCAACAAACGACGTACAAATACAAAACAATTGGAACATGACACACTTAAAGCGATACTACTGCTAAGGTACAAACTCAATTATTTTTTAATCATGTTATAAATCGGACTAACGTATGCAGGTAATCAACCAAGGACGGATGTGGCTATTAGGTCTGAAAGCACGTGTTGCACACTTTCCCTTGAACCGGCTTTGTCCTGAAATGGGTTTTTCGGCAAGCTTTTTAACGAGGCAACAGTAAAACATGCTACCTTAGATTTAAAGACCGATTTCAAATCAGAACCAATAATCGTTTGCTTCAGGTCAATAGTATCCGATCCCTCACGAATTCAGCTTCGAATACTAGGGGCCATTACCCTCAGATTAAGATCTTTAGCAAGGGAAAAAGAAAGTTTTATGTGCTAAAATCTAAGGCTTGGTGATTAGGATTCATCGTAAGGGCCAAACGGTCGTATGAACCGTCTCCACATAGCCCACTCTAGCCATGGCACAAGTTTTTATACGCCTTCGAACGTGTACCTTGCATACTAAGAAATGAAAGAAATTTCTACTTCCCTTACACTTTGTTACTGCGCATTTTGCTTCTTTGATCCTGGATCCTAAAGCCCACGGGCTACCCTTGCTTGGGGACACTGTCAAGCTCGGTGTTACCCCTACTCAGGGATAGTCGCCTGATGAAAATTTAGACGACCCGAGCTACCGAATCCCCGAGGCACCAAACCCATTAGGAGGTGCCCAAATATAAAAGGTTACAGCCACCCTAAAAATAGCTCAAAGACGTTAAAAGTCCTTAACTAGAAAGTAAGGCCCTTATGAAAATTCGAAACCTACTAAATGGTTACCCTCGACAAAAACATCGTCTAAAAACACTTAATCATCTTAAAAACCTTCTGTCTCAGTGAGGGTTCTTGATCGATGCTAGCTCCGCTTTCGCAGCTTCCTTCTTCAAAGCTAGCAGGTCCATCTTGCCCTTCCACACTTCCATCATGGCCTTGACAGTCCATCTCAGCCCGAAGCTGGTCGATCAGGTCTATCTTCTGTTGGAGCTGCGAAGTTGTGTTGTTAGCCACCACGACTAGCTGCTCGTTTTTATCCTCAAAGATCTTTACCTTATCAACCAAGTCGGAATGTTCCCGCTTTAGGGTCAAGGCCTCTTTCTGAGCTTTTCCAGCTCGACCTAGAGAGTGGGAGGTCTTTGAGGGCGTCGTCCTGGTGCTCACTAAGAGCCCTGTACATGTCCTCTTCCGAACCTGCTATTTAAGCTCAAACTCAAGCTGGTTAATCTCCAAGAGGTACCAGAGGAAGCTTTCATGGTGAAACACTGAAGCCTGAAAAACAATGAGGTAGTAGAGGACATCAAAAACCAAAGTGAGATTCACAAAATGGTTGACGCCTTACCCGGTTCAGGGCCTGCTATGCCTCATTGAAGAGGCTCGACGTGCCCACTTCGTTCATCTTTGTCTGGTCCTCCTTGGTCACTAGACATCGAAGGTAGTTAGCTACGCCCACCGGAGTAGACAAGACCCGAGCATCCTCCGAGATTGTAAGAAGGACAGTTCTCTTGCGCTCGGGGTCCACGCTCAGAGCAGGGAATTGCTTCACTAGTTTTAGGCTTGAGCTCGACCCGCCCACTCCCGAGGGCACATCCTTCTTCGGGATCTCCAGGTGACCAAGCTCGGAAAAATTCTCTTGTGCGGCCATATCCATGCCATCAAAAAATGTGTTGAGGGCATCGTCTGGGCCCTGCGCCACCTCGCTTGACTTCTCTTTGCCCGCTTAGGCCTCTTTGAGCCTTGGTATATGAGGGTATCTCCGTGATGTCAATGAGACTGTTGCCTCCTTTGGAGCAGGGGCGACTTCCTGGGAGATCCCTCTTTTTCAGCCGTCGCCTGCTCCCCCCATTAAGGGCCGACCCATGAGCGATGAAAAGGTCATCGTCTTCGGCCTCGTTCTTGAGCCGGTAGAGAGAATCGGGGTCCGATACCCTAGACTTGGTGTTCTTTTTGGGCTTCTGGACCCGAATGGTCACCTTCTTCTTCTTCTCCTTGGTGTCTGGAAACCTGAGGACTTTCTCTTCTTCTTCTTCTTCTTCTTCTTCTTCTTCTTCTTCTTCTTCTTCTTCTTCTTCTTCTTTTTCTTCGTAGCAACCCTGGGCTGCCCCAAAACGAAGGGTTCGGCAAGCGAGGATGGATCCTCGTCTTCATCCAACGGCCTAAGCTCGGTGGTCTTAGGCAAACCTATAAGAAAAGAGAAAGGGTTAGCACTGTATAAGTTAAAAGCACGGTGATAACTATTTAGGAAAGAACCTCACCATGAGAAGAGGCTTCCTATTTGCCATTTGAAAGTTTGCGCCATGCGCGCTCGGAGTATGGCATCTGCTTGCAGATCTCCTCGATCCACTCCTTGAATCAGGGAATTGCATTAGGAACTTGGGCAACAGCTGCACAATCACAAACACAGACAATGAGAGAAAGAATAAAAAGAAAGGAATACTCAAGAAAAACAATACTTACGGGATGCATTCCACTCCTCGGGGAATAGCAGAAATTCAGGAGGGATCAGGTCTTCCATTTTCACCCGAACGAACCTCCTCTACCAGCCTCGGTTTGGTCCTTGTTGATGCTCGAGAAAGGAGCCTTGCTTGCTCGGCGAACGAGCTTGATCAGTCCCTCTCGGAAGATTTGGGGACTGTATAGGTAGAGTAGATGGTCGAGGGTGAACCGAGGGTCTTTGGTGCTATTCACGAAATGGCATAAGAGGATCACGATCCTCCAGAAGGATGTGTAGATTTTCCCAAGACACACCTCGTACCTTTTGCAGAAAGCAAGGACTATGTGGTCCACTGGGCGAGCATGAAGGGGTAAGTGTAAACACTCAAATACCCCTTCACCTAAGTAGTAATATCGTCATTGGGCCCGGGAACGACCACGTCCTTACCCTCCCATTTACTGTCCACTCGAACTATGGTAGGATTTCTTCAGTGACGGAGCATATGTATCTCCATGCTCCCTTGCCTCGATCTTGTTGACTAGAGGCCTTCTCGAACTTGAAGTCGTCCCCAATAGAGCAGCCCCCAGGTATGAAGCTCTTCATGGGAGGCTCCTAAGCCACTTCGGGAACGGCCACCTCGGCATCTGCGGTCGGGTGGGAAGATGAAGGAGCAGCTTGCTGAGGCACTGACTTGGAGGTTTTTGCCATTGTAATCTGGGAAATATGAAGGTGTGAAGAAAAATATGAAGATTTGAAGATGGTATGAAGATATGAAGGTCTAGGTTGAAGGTTCAAGGAAAATGTATGAGGATTGAAAATGAAGATATGAAGACTCAAAGAACAATACATGAAGATTTGGAGAAGTTAAAAGCCGTTAGAGAGTTCGAGGGTGAAGTGTAGAATCGGAAAGTGGAAGAAGTGAAAAGGTTGAAGCTTTTATAGGGGAAAAATAATAAATGCGCGACGTTTCGCATTCGAAAGCTGCCAGCTGGTGATTGACACATGTCCAAAGTCAGAACGACACGACTGATGGGACGTTTCGATTTACCCATCATCTCAGTTGTAACGTACCCAAAATGAAGCAAGCACCAACGGACTAGACAGT
This sequence comes from Nicotiana obtusifolia, assembly GCA_002018475.1. Classification (NCBI taxonomy): domain Eukaryota; kingdom Viridiplantae; phylum Streptophyta; class Magnoliopsida; order Solanales; family Solanaceae; genus Nicotiana; species Nicotiana obtusifolia. The sequence continues at coordinate 143,270 of MCJB01041809.1, forward strand.
TACACCAAGGATCAAGTCAACAACACGGAAATGGTTCAAGAATCTAGCAATATGTAAGAGAATGTAAAGCATCATCAAGAATATAAATCCACAAGTGTTATCGTTGATCAGAAAGTTAATGAGGAGCAAGAGGAGGACTCATACAGTATCCCTTCCGAAATAAAGGCACTTCCAGGGTTGAATCTTGTAGTCCACCTGAAAGGTAGAACTCCTCAAGACCAAAACAAAAAGGAAAAGAACAGGAATATACTTGAGCATAAAATTGAAATGACCTCTCTCGATGGAAAGGTTGTGACTGCCTGGGTTCCAGATAATCCACCACACAATGGATTCTAGGAAACAGATGAGAATGATGGGTTTTCCCCTGTTAAAAAGGGAAGAAGAAGGAATAAAAAAAATTAGAAAGAAGAATAAAGAAAAAAACATCCCCTCCTCCAAGGAAGGGAGGTTAAGTCAATTCCACCCTTCTATTCCATGACTAGAGAAATATTTTGGAATATTAGGGGGGTGAAATCAAGAAAGGCGATTCATAGACTCAAGCAACTTACTACTATCAACAAAGTGGAACTAGTTGCCATACTAGAACCTTTTGTTAGCATGAATAAAATTGATGGATACATGAAATTATTGGGATATCAACATTGTATATCCAACATCAATGGTAAGATTTGGTTCTTTTGGACTGGAAATTATCAGACTTCTATTATTGACAACAATGACCAGTAGATAACTATTAAGATGCTTTATGGGACTGCCAACAATGAGATGTATATTACTGCTGTTTATGAAAAATGTACAGCAACTGAGAGAAAGGAATTATGGAGCAGCCTTGAAGGAGTACATCTAGTAGTCAATGGTCCATGGTGCATTGTAGGTGATTTCAATGTCACTTTGGACCTTGATGAGAAGAGAGGAGGTAACCCTCATGGAATGAATAGGAGTTTGACTTCATTAACTGCATGGATAACTGTGATGTGACAGATTTAGGTATTATGGGTCCCAGATTCACATGGTGCAACAACCGAAAGCCTAGGAAGAGAATTGGAAAAGATATGACAAGGCTTTTATCAATGATCAATGTACTCAACTATTCCAGAATAATAGAGTCAGGCATCTTGTGAAGAAAGACTCTGATCACAGACCTCTTCTTATCACTTGCCAGAAAGATCAACATGCTGGTATTAAATACTTTAGGTTTCTAGATTTTTGGACTGACCAACCTATATTTATGCAATTAGTTGAAGAGGTATGGAATACCCCAGTCACTGGGAACTCTATGTTAATTCTTCAACAAAAAATAAAAATTCTTAGCAGGAAACTAACTCAATGGTCCAGGGAGGTTGTTAGAAATGTATTTGAGCAGGTGAGCCATTGGGAAGATAGAATGCAAACTCTAGAGGGCTTAGACCTTGCTCGCAATGATGACTAGGGAAAAGCTGAATAGAGGTCCGGCCGAATATATCCAATGGATTGGAATGCAGGAGACTCTATTGAAGCAGAAAGCACAGATAAAGTGGTTTGAAGAAGGAGATAGCAATACCAAATACTTTCATAGTTTGATCAGGGACAAAAGGAGAAGACTTTAGTTACATAGAATTAAGAATCATAGTAACCGATGGGTGCAAGGGGATGAAAAAATTGCTAAAGCAGCTATTTATCACTACGAACATTTATTCAACCTCAAGCATCAGTTCAGAGACAATGAAATTCTGGAAAATATCCCTTGCTGTATCATAAATGAAGATAATGATACGCTCACGGCAATTCCTGATCTTGATGAGATAAGGGAGGCAATTTTTAGCATGAGTGATGACAGCTCAGCTGGCCCGGATGGCTATAATGGTTCTTTTTTTGACAAATGTTGGGATATTATCAAGAATGACAGTAAGAACTTTGTTCAAGACTTTTTTTTAGTGGAAGGAGCCTTACTAAGTTCTACTCTCATACTTGTCTTGTACTCATTCCCGAAGTTGATTCTCCATCCAACTTCTCTGATCTCAGACCAATTAGTCTGAGTAATTTATCTTCCAAGATCATCTCCAAGATACTTTCTATTAGGCTCAATCCTCTCTTAAATAAGCTTATCTCTGGAAACCAAAGTTGTTTCACTAAAGGGAGAATGATAACTGAGAATGTCGTATTGGCTCACGAACTTGCCCAAAGTATAAATCATAGCAACAAGGGAGGGAATATGATTATTAAGCTTGAAATGGCAAAGGATTATGATAGAATGTCCTGGAAATTTCTTATGGCCGTAATGAGGAGGTTTGGATTTTCTGAAAACAGGATTGATATTATATGGAGGCTGGTCTCAAATGTATGGTATTCTATTATTATCAATGGTTCTAGGAAGGAATTTTTCACGTCCAGTCAAGGCCTCAAACAAGGAGATCCTTTGTCTCCTTCTCTCTTTATTATGGGGGCGGAAGTACTCTCCAGACTTCTTAACAGGCTTCATGATAATGATAAATTCATCCCCTTCAGTATAAACGCTCCTGGTACTACTATTAATCATCTTGCATATGCAGATGACATTTTAATTTTCACAGGGGGCAACAACAAATCCATCAAGCTTATTATGAAACAGTTGAGAAGATATGAAAAAGCTTCCAGCCAGAAAGTGAATAATGATAAAAGTTTCTTCATCACAACTCCTAACACTGTTGCTACTAGAATCAACAGGATGAGAAAAATATCAAGCTTTATGAAGAAGGACTTTCCCTTTAATTATCACAGTTTTCCAATATTCATAGGAGAAAAAAAGTTTGTTACTTGCCAAAATTGTTAAAAGATTGAGTGGTTGGCAGTGTAAGATGCTTTCCTATGGCGACAGAATGACTCTAATAAACAATGTGCTCCAATCTATGCATATCTACAACTTATCTGCTATGAACCCTCCCAAAGACGCCCTAAGACTTGTAGAAAAATATTTTGCTAATTTCCTTTGGGGTTCCTCTGAAGGGAAGGATAAGTATCATTGGACTTCTTGGAACAAAATATGCATGCCTAAAGAGGAAGGTAGGATAGGGATAAGAAGAATTGACGACATTACGGAATCCCTCATCTTGAGAAGATGGTGGAGATTTAGAACTCAACCATCCCTATGGGCCTCCTTTCTTAACACCAAATATTGTAAAAGATCTCACCCAGTCACTGAGGTTGCTACTTCTATAGACTCTCATTCCTGGAGAAGTCTTATGAAAACCAAAATCAAAATAGAGCCAAATATTATCTGAAAAATTCAAGCAGGGAATTCTATTTTTTGGTGGGACAATGGACGAGAAAAGGTGCTTTAGTCAAACTTTGTCCAGGTCCTGGCAAGTCTGCTAAGCTCACTGTTAGCGAGTTCATTGAGAATGCGACTTGGAATATGAAAAATCTTCATCATGCTCTACCTAGCCATTTGATCAATTACATCTCCAACATTGCTATTGGAAATCAAAGAGACAATGACTATTATACAACAAAAAGGGCCTCTAGCGGCAATACAAAACGACTTTAGTGGCAATAACAATAGCTTCTATATGTTTTACTGGCCATTAGTGTTTTGTCGCTGAAGCCGAGGTCGGCAAAGCCTTTGGCAGCTGTTCTCACAAAAGCTGGTAAAAGGTATGGTTTATTACCGCTAAAATTATTATCTTTACTGGTAATTATTTGCGGCAATTATAATGACTACTAAATCCAATCCAAAACGGCTAATTATACTTCTTTAGCATCCATTTTTATAGTCTCGAAATTTAAAATAATTACCGCTAAAAGTTCGCATCTTTAATGATAATTATTTTGTGGCAATTAATATAGCCATAGTATTCCTTCTGAAAACATCTTAGTTTGTCCTTTTAGCGTCCATTTTAATGGCTAGTATGTTTAACTAAACTGCCGCTAAAAGTCAATATCTTTAACGGTAATTATTTTCCAAAAGTTATAACGACTGCAATATCCCTTGTGAAAACAAATTAATTTGCTCTTTTATCGTCCATTCTTTAGTTGGTATACCCAACTAAATTAACGCTAAAAGTCACAAGCGGTAATAACAATAGTTTAGCCACCATTCATAATAGTTACTACATTCATCCAGAATATGATTCAAATAATAAAATATATTAATATTAATAAAAAAATATAATATATCTCATTAAATCTTAACAAACAAAAGGAAGTACTAATCAAAAATATTAATGTCACAATAACTTAAAACATAAACTTATATTATTTGGACTAAATAGCTAATGTCATTATATAACTAATCTAGGTGAATGATGGTCTTCAAATGATTTTCGCAACTTTTCATCAATTTGAAATCTTCCACTAGCTAAATTATCGAACATCAGACAATATGACCTGAAATTATAAAATAAAGGTGTCAAATAATAAAATATAATATGAAAAATATCTTGAAGATTCCATCACTATCAAATCCTTTGTCAGCCAACTCCCTCACCTAACATCTATAAGCTGAAAAAACTAGATGGATTAATAGATGAACAAAATGGATGTACAAACAAATAAGCTTTTGCCATTTGAGCTGGGAGAAGGATTTGCCCTGGCTATAGCTTGGGGCTTAAGGTGATTCAAGCTAGATTAACTAATCTTATACATGGATTTAAATTATCATTGCTTGAAAATATGACTCCCGATTACATAGAAAGGAAGCCAAATGTCAGTCCAAATAGAAAAATATTGTATACAATAGCCGCAAGTAGCTTGAAATCGAAAAGGGTGAAATCAGGGACTAATATACCTTTTCAGTCCGATTTAAGACAGATGAATGGTCTCGCTCAGGGAGGATGTGCCTCCGTTAAACAAAGAAACTGAGCGATTGATAACGAATAAGAGTCCGAATAAGAGGAGTGATAAAAAATTCTAAAATGCCACTGTGGAAAGTACTAGTGTTGTTGATATTCCACCCGCTACCTGACCAAATAACTAAAGTGAAAACTTAAACATTCCAAGGTCTTTATAAACTTGCTTCAAGATAATAAGGATCAGTATTACAGCTAAAATAAGCATTTCTCCATTATACTTTAAAAGCAAGAAAAATTAAGAAGGAACTCTACCTTTTTTGGGGAATTTTCATAATTAGCATTGCAAACAAGAGAAAATTCCAATTTAAAATTCTAAATGCATGGACCCACGATAGCTCCAGGGCCCAATTTGATGTAATCATCCTACTATGTTCAATCAAACAGTAGAGGTAGTCAATAACATTACAATGATATTAAAAGCAAAACATAAACTAATGCCCTAGACAATACCTACAGTCTCAGATTAATAATACTGCGATCGGCTCTAAACCAAAATATCAAATATAGGGACATAATCCTGACCTAAAATATAATGTACCAGAAAAAATATCGTTATAGAAATTCACGCACCACTGTTGTATAGATAAATTTAAAGATATTCTTTCTTAATCATCAAATAAGCTACCTCTTTATGACTTCAATTAGGGAACAACCAAGCATCTTAATAACTGTGAGTTTGTGCGGAGCTTGATGAGGTAATCCATAATCGCAATCGGCTCAAGCATGTGGAGGTGGCGATTTTCTTTTCTTAGAAAATGATGAAGAGGAATTACTCCAACCTTAGATATAAAAAAAAATAGCTTAACAATTGTGAGTCTGTGAGGGAAAATAATTAAGTTAGAATACAATTTTTTATGTCTTTCTTAATAGTTTTTATAAGCTCAAGATTATTTGAATTAGAAAGAATTGATAAGATGCATCTATGAACGTGGGTTCAGTACATTGCCAATCAGTAGATTGCTGAAATACTAGAGTGGATTTAATTCAAAATCTAATAGTGATGCCGCTGATAACATAGTATATATCAGAAAGATAATAATGTAGATAGAATCTATAAACAAAAATCATAGAGATTCTAAATGACATACTTTTTCTTTTGTGCAGAAATAATAAAATCTTCCCTTATAAAAAAAAAAAAAGAAGATAAATCCCGAAGTGTATCTAATTAGATACAACAAACAATTTTGAATTTCAGCAGTTAATATCTTCTGCTTCTTAATTATTTGATTCTAGAAGCTACAAGAAATGTAAAGATACATAAACATTCAAATAATTGAGGAATTACAAATTTACAATCTCAACCTGATTGTTTATCAAAGAAAAGTATATGTGATGTAACCAACTCTTAGGCACATCATCAGAGCCTAAAGATACATATTCTTAGTACAACCAACTCCAAGGCACATCATCCAACATTTTATAGTGCTTCTGTTTCTTTCATCTAAAATCACTTATTTTCTCTTAAGAGTTCTTTTCATTAAGTTTTACCAATCTTAAAGAAGGTTCTGCCATGTTTAAAGTTTAACATCACTCAATAATTTTTGTTGTCAAGTAAATCATTAGTCTAATATAGAGTGCGCTAGTGAACATGATGTGAACTAGATTAAAGGGAGTATAAGGATGCATACGGGAGTAGTACATATAGTTGAGAGAGGAATACCTAATAGAAGGAATATAAGTGTTGCTCCCTAACACACATGCAAGTATACGTGGTCGACAAGTAATATAGGATTATGAGTCCGGATTATCGTACCCAAGGGACTTAAGTTAACTACTTTATAACAACTAATATAGTTATTTAACAAGCAAGGATCAAGTTTAATAGATGGTTTATTCTAAATTGTATTTCTAATTTATATCTAAGAATTACAACGAACAAGTATGTGTTTTGTAATCAATAAAACAAAGATTTTAGGGTTGTGATTATGTTTTCAATCCTATTGAGTTCTAATTGACTTATCGTTCATATAATTCATGTAAGATTGCTAATTGATCGATAAATATACTCATAGCCTTCTTCCGAAGTACTATTCGCCTATTCCTAACAAGATTAACACCTATATTCCTATGGAATTAATCTAGCAAGAATGCAATAAGAACACGATTATCCAATTAAGCATGGTGATTTAGTATATTGCTATCCTAACCACGAATCCGCCCCTTTGAAAAGGTTAAGAACATGCTTTCTTCAATTCTTATTCTAATCTAAACATAGTTTTCCCAAACATAGCATAGATAATTGATAGAACTTAATTGATGGCCAAAACAATTAAACAATTAGGCATAGAATTGAACAAAAAATCATATTAACATGAACTATTAAAACAAAATCATCAAGTTAGAAATACAATATTCATGGCTAATCACAACCCCAGAACAAGGGGTGATTAGCCACTCATGTTCAACAAAATAAAAGACGAAGTATCGAAAAACTAATAGAAATACTAGACAGAATTGATAAACTGAGTGTCGATTGCGTTGTTGATGTTCCTTAGCTTCCTTAGCCTTCAAAATCACGTTCCCCCCTTCCAAGATGGGTTTAGGGGTGTTTATATAGGAGTTGGGAAGGTTTGGGGTCGAATTAGGGGTCTCCTAGACGGATTAGGATAGTCTCCCGCAGTAGGCGCGCTGGCTGGCGCCAAGCGCCCCCCCAGGGGACTGCGTCCAGTAGCTTCTCCAGCCTTACTGCCTCCAGCGCCACAGGTGGCGCCAAGCGCTGCCTGTGGCGCCCAGTCTCCCTTGGTCCGGTTTCTTCTCGTTTTGGCTCGTTTCTTCCCCGTTTTCGCCTCCGATTGCTTTCGACTCGTTCCTACACACAAAAACACATTACATTAACATGAATCGACGCAATTAACTTCCCAAATTCACAAAACAAGAGCTAAATACGAGATAATTTACATAGAATTTTATATCTTTTCTACCAATTATCAACACCCCACACTTAGATTCTTGCTCGCCCTCGAGCAATGGGATTATAGACAACCTCCCCAACTACTAAACTCTTAATATTATCACGAAACATTCAACTTTTCAAACAATTCATACTCTTGAACACAAACAATACTAGCAAACAAGTATGAACACATAACTAATCCATATTATTCCCGTAAAATTCACTTAAGCACATTAATTCAAGAACCTTCAACAACCCAAGTGTCACCACCTAACCTCAAAAGCTGACTTACCACATTAAGCTATTTCAATGCATATACTTACCTAACAAGACAATTCATACATCACCAATTGTTCATGAAATCATGCGCCCTCACCAATATCTAGAGAGTGATCATATATGAATGAAATCACACCAAATTTGCACAACATACTCTCACCCTCCCAAAGAACTCATATGCTTCCCATAAAGTACCATAAGCTTGCCCGTAGTGTAGATTTCCACTAATTGAGTCAGTCAAATCTAAGATCAACTAGGACTTTGTAGGGTTGTAATGTAGGCTGGGGACGGGTAGGATATATTTGGTACTAGTGGCTAGTCCTCCTAAGCACTTAATACACTACACTCAACATTTAAACACTTCTTTTTCTTTCAATTGCTAAACTTGTCTCACATACATAGCCTTTTCTTTTCAATTCACTTAGCATACAACAATAGGAGGTGAAATTTTTTTTCATATCTTTTTTTACTAACAATTTTCTCTTTTTCATCATAAATTTTTCTTTCTTTCTTTTTTTTTTTCACCCTCCATACACATTTTTCATATGCTAGTAATTTTTCAGTTTAACTTCAACTAACCCATAGGTCTTTTCACAGTTCCATTCACAATCAAAACAATCCCTCTAACACTGCCTTACTTCTTCTAGTGACTAAGTGCTTTCGGAGGTAAATGTTCAAATAAGGCTCAATTTAAGAACAAAATAAAGGGAATAGCTTGTAATGTAGGTACCAAACGAAAAAGGCTTTATAGGCTCAAAAGGGCTAGCAATGGACAAATTTATAATTGATGTGACAAGCACATCCAAAATTAAACAAGAAAGTGCCTATATCATTTCTTAGAGTATCCCAACTTACAATTTCGCTTTAATTAGCACACGGGGCAAGTTGTAGACTATATAAGACAGCATAGAGAATCAAACCTTACTCACACAATGCACATGACTCAATCACAACGGTTCTGTTCAAATTTCGAGTTAAGCAAGCATATACAATTGAAACAATTAAGCAGTAAATACACTATATGTTAAGCAAGTCAACAATTGAGAAGAGGCGTCACAAATTGGGCTATTTTCTTTTGACTTATAAATTAACTAACGGGAATTGGATCATGTGTCATAACCTATTGTACTAGCATACCATGTCAAGAAGTATTGCAATGTACCCCAGATCTTCCTAAGACTAATCCTAAAAGAAATTAAAAATTTGCCCGGTTCGAGCTACATCCTTGGAAAAGAACCGGTGCCTTAAGAAAAACCAAGGAATATTACCTAACTAACCTAAAAATAAAACAAAATTTGTTTGTTATTTTTAATCCAATTTTATCCCTCAAGAAAACGATCCATCGTCGGGAAAAATCTGGAATATATATATAATATATATATTTTTTTTCATTTTTTTCTATATCTTTTTTTTTTCAAATTAACTAAACTAACAACCTAAAAAGAATAAAAAACAAAAACACTAAACATTAACCACCAAACGAAAAGAAAAACTAGAAAAATAAATTACAACCATACTTAATTAACAGATGCAGACATTTCAACAACAATAATTACCGGCATATGAAGTACTTTCCCCCACCCCACACTTAAAAGATGCATAGTCCCCGATGCATTGAAAATATGAAAAGTACAGTAGGGTGAAAAGAAAAACTCCCCTCAATCCGTGCCGGTTTCATCAGACTCCATCTCAAATGGTACCAACGCCATAGGCCCTGTGGCTTCATCCTCATCATCCCCTTCATGATCCGAGCCTTGGACAGTGTTGGCGTCTTCGGCAGAATGGACTGGACTGCCTGGTGCAATCCCGAGCATCTCCTTTGACGCGCCGGAAAGATCGTCGCGCAAGTGCATGCGCTCTTCATCGGAAATTCCCGCTCGGCTCATCAGTAGGTTGATAGCATTGTACATATACTTGTTAAAGTTTTCATCTCGCTCCAACCTAGCTGCCGGGGTGAGTTTGGAAGCTAGCTCCATGACTGATGTAATTTCCATAAGGCCCGGTGGAGCCTCCACCACTTCATCATGCCCCGGTTACTCGGGCACTCCCAAAAAGCGCATGTACTGGGTCAAGAGGTTGCCATAGCAGAGCCGCCTAATCTGGTATGGGCCATCTCTGCGAGCATGATTTCGGCGATGTTGATAGGGCGGCCGGTCATGAGAGAGAAAATCAAGCACACTCGAGCCCGCGTGCAATCGCTGCTATGTTCAGCAGGCATTAGCCTAGCCTGCACGAAATTCTGCCACACCTTAGCGGTATTGTTGAAATCGGCCCGGACCATGGAAAGGTGTATATTCCCCTGTTTTCTGTTCCATTTGGCATTGGAATCAACGCCACAAAGAGTATGTCGGATGAACTGATACGGGGGACTTTTGATTAGACTCTGAAGGCGGGTTGGGTCCGCATTTTCCACACCAAAGTAGTCGCATAGACTTTCTCTGCCCAATGGTACCTTAAATCCTCGACATATGAGACGAAATGATGATGAACCCAATTAGCATACAGTTCACGAACTAAGCTGAGGTTTGCTGGCCCTAGGCAATCAAGCAATTTTTCCATTCTGAAGAGGCGGAGGCGAGCAAGAATATCGGGAAAGCGCCTTTCTAGTGATGTGGTGTTGATGCCCATTTCTGAGATGTAACGCCCTGTGGGAACAAAGTTCCTATACCAAACGGTAGCCACATCATTGAAAAAATCCAACCGGGGCCGAGGCCGTGTAGGAACTTGCTGTGAGCCTTCATTGACTTGTTTGCCTTTGGATTGACGAGATGCTCCTTCTCCCTGTTTGCGTTTTTTAGGCGCTTGGGAGGTAGTGAAAGTCTTGCCAAGAGCTTTCCCTTTTTCACCGTCACGTGCCATATCTTCCTGCAACACGACAATTAGAGAAGTGAGGAAAGTGTAGGACAATCTCATGAAAGGACCCCACACTTAAACTTGACGTATAAAATAAGTGTGTGTAAGACAAGTGACGGGTACTCAAGACTTCCCCCCGTTTGAGAACTAATGAACATGGCAATGTGAGTAAGTGACAATGATAATAGACGAGTAAAGCTCGGTACTGTAAAGGTGAAAAAGACAAGTATACATACAAGAACTAGCGTACACAAATTTTTACAACATACATGATGAATAAATAGGGTGCACAACATGTTTGAAACCAAAACCGACCCCGCAACGCGTATAATGCACCCAAACTACCCCACACTTAATTCAAATGCATGTACAAGTATTTTCGATTACTCAGACTTCACCCGAACTTAAAAAAGTATCATTCAGGCATTTAATCAAACATGTGGTGGGTATGAATAATGTTCTTCACCTTCAACAATGGTGAAGTGTAGTAACCCTCCCGATTTTTGACCAAGTAGAGGGAATGGTAGTTTACTACTCCGATACAACTAAAATCAACCAAAAATTTCGTCTTATACTCAAACAAACATGAATTGGTAGAAGAGATGAAGAAGAAGGGGATTCTAAGGGGGAAACACATGAATATCTAGCCAATAGAATTAAAATATAAACAAGTAAAAGAGAAGAAGAATAAGAAAGAGAAACGAGCATACCTGACTGTGAGAGATGAAAGAGAAGTGAGAGTTGAAATTTTTCAATGAAGAAGAAGAAGAAGAACATCGAAGCAGCAGAGATATGGGTCGTGTGCGTGTGTGAGGTGAAAAACGGGTGGGTTTGGTTTGATATAAGGTTTAATTTTGTTTGGGGAAATCGGGTTATGGGTCGGGTTAATGGGTATGGATATAAAAATTAGAAATAAAAATACCTTACCTGGTCACCCCCCCAGCTGGCGCCTAGCGCCCGCCCCAGCGCTGGGGTCTTGAAGTTCACTGCCTGGGGCGCCGCAGGCAGCGCTAGGCGCTGGCCTGGGCGCCGAAAGCAGATTGTTTTCGCTTTTTTTTTTTTGTGTTACTCATTACAATATTACATACACTATTTTAATACATCAAATACATTACTCTAGCTAATCTAAAAACATTAAAACAAGAAGTTAACTAAAACAACATTAAACATTGGGTTGCCTCCCAACAAGCGCCTGATTTAACGTCGCGGCACGTCTCAACCTTTCCACCTTATTCATTGGTAAGCACGATCTTAGTTTTGTCCCTATGGACCAGACCTCCCCAATAATGCTTCACCCTTTGTCCGTTCACCAAAAATCCTCTTTTACTGTTTAGAGCGCGCAGCTCAATTGCACCATATGGCGTAACTCGCACCACTTCAAAAGGACCTGACCACCTCGACTTTAGCTTTCCGGGAAACAGCCTTAATCTTGAATTGAACAATAGCACTTGCTGGCCCGGTTCAAAATGGTGCGATTTTATGTGCTTGTCATGCCATCGCTTTGTCTTTTCTTTATATAGTTTGGCATTCTCATAGGAGTGTAGCCGGAATTCATCTAGTTCATTCAATTGCATGAGTCGCTTTTTGCCCGCAGCTTCAAGGTCCATATTCAATCTCTTTATCGCCCAATAGGCTTTATGTTCCAACTCCACCGGTAAATGGCAAGCCTTTCCATAGACTAATTTGTAAGGTGAGTTCCAATTGGAGTTTTGAAAGCTGTCCTGTATGCCCAAAGAGCGTCATCTAACTTTGAAGCCCAATCCTTTCTATTCACGCTCACTGTCTTCTCTAGGATTTGTTTGATCTCTCTATTGGATACCTCGGCTTGGCTGCTTGTTTGGGGATGGTATGATGTAGCAACTTTGTGACGCACCCCATATTTTGCTAAAAGATTGTTGAGCAGCCGGTTGCAAAAATGTGTTCCTTCATCGCTAATCAATGCCCGTGGAGTGCCGAATCTGGAAAATATGTGCTTCTTGATGAATGCGGCGACCACCGTGGCATCATTTGTAGGCAAAGAAATTGCCTCTACCCATTTTGACACATAGTCAACAGCAAGCAAAATGTATTTGTTCCCTCTGGAAGGTGGGAACGGTCCCATGAAGTCTATCCCCAAACATCAAAGAGTTCCACTTCGAGAATGTTGTTGAGGGGCATCTCTTGCTTTCTTGTGATTGTGCCCGTTCTTTGACATTGATCGCATCTTTTGACAAATGCATGTGCGTCCTTGAACAGAGTGGGCCAGAATAGCCCGGATTGTAATACTTTGGCTGATGTTCGGTCGCCTCCGTGATGGCCTCCATACGGTGAAGCGTGACAATCATGCAAAACATACTCAACCTCTTCATCCAGAATACATCTTCTCATCAATTGATCGGCACACTGTTTGAACAAGTAAGGTTCATCCCAGTAATAAAGATTGACATCGTGCAAGAACCTTTTTCTGGCTTTGGTTTTGAAATCTGGAGGGAGTACTCCGCTCACCAAGTAGTTCACATAATTCGCATCCCAAGGAGGAGAGTCATGACTGATGGCAAAGAGGTGTTCATCTGGAAAGAATTCCTTTATTTGTCCATCTTCTTCCATGTGATCATGATTTTCTAACCGCGATAGATGGTCCGCTACTTGATTTTCAGTCCCCTTCCGGTCTCTGATTTCCACATCGAATTCCTGCAACAACAGTACCTAGCGCATTAATCGAGCTTTAGACTCTTTTTTAGTAAATAGATACCTGATTGCTGCATGGTCGGTGTGGACTATGACTTTCGTTCCCACCAAATAAGCTCGGAATTTCTCAAATGCCCAAACTACTGCTAGCAACTCCTTTTCGGTGGTAGTGTAATTTTGTTGTGCCGGATCAAGAGTTTTGCTTGCGTAGTAGATAGAATGGAACACTTTGTCTTTACGCTGTCCTAGCACTGCTCCAATGGCCAAATCACTAGCATCGCACATAAGTTCAAAGGGTATTGCCCAATTTGGTGCTACAATGATAGGTGCAGTTATCAGCTTTTCCTTAAGTGCTTCGAATGCCTTGAGGCAGGAATCATCGAATTTGAATGGTACATCTTTTTCAAGCAACCTGCACAAAGGAGTAGCAATCTTAGAAAAATCTTTAATGAAGCGTCTATAAAAACCTGCATGTCCTAAGAAGCTCCGGACACCCTTGACGGAAATTGGAGGAGGTAATTTTTCAACGGCCTCCACTTTTGCTTTATCTACTTCAATGCCGGTTCTGGAAATCTTATGGCCCAATACAATTCCTTCTTGCACCATGACGTGGCACTTTTCCCAATTAAGTACCAAATTAGTTTCTTCGCACCGTGCTAGCACTTTACTCAGGTTCCTTAAGCAATCATCATATGACGACCCAAAAATAGAGAAATCATCCATGAATACTTCCACAAATTTTTCCACCATATCGGTGAAAATGGCCATCATGCATCTTTGGAATGTTGCAGGTGCATTGCATAGGCCGAATGGCATTCGCTTGAAGGCGAAGGTGCCATAAGGGCAAGTGAAGGTAGTCTTCTCTTGATCCTTGGGGCATATAACAATTTGATTGTACCCTGAGTAGCCATCCAGAAAACAATAATATTTATGCCCTGCTAGTCTGTCGAGCATCTGATCAATGAATGGAAGTGGAAAGTGATCTTTTCGGGTTTCCTTGTTGAGTTTCCGATAGTCAACACATACCCTCCATCCTGTAATGGTTCGAGTGGGAATCAATTTGTTCTTTTCATTCTCTACAACGGTCATTCCCCCTTTCTTGGGTACACACTGCACTGGGCTGACCCAATTGCTGTCAGAAATTGGAAAGATAATACCCGCGTCAAGCAATTTTATGACCTCCTTCTTCACCACTTCTTTCATTATTGGATTCAATCTCCGCTGCTGCTCTACACTGGGGCAGTGTCCTTTTTCTAAGAATATTTTGTGCATGCAAAACGATGGACTGATTCCCTTGATATCTACGATGGTCCACCCAATTGCCTTTTTGTATTCTCGAAGGACCCGTAGTAAGTTTTCCTCTTGTGTGCTAGTCAGGCTGGATGATATGATCACTGGCAATGTCTCAGATTGACCCAAATATGCATAATAGCGCAGATGCGCTGGGAGGGGCTTGAGTTCAAGCCTTGGTGCTTCCTCAACAGATGGCCTGGGAGGGGTCAGAGTAACAGGCCTCTCCAATTCTTCAAAATTCTGAACCCCTGAATATAGTTGCAAGATAGGTCTAGTAACTGCTCGATGTCTCTCATTATGTCATCTTCAATAGCTTCCATATCCCCAATCAATAAACATTCAACTGGATCAGCTGGGCTCAAGTACGGCACTAAAGATGTAGAGACATTCTCCACCACTGAAATCATGGATAATTCTTCGTAATGTGTTGGCAGTCGTAGTGCTTTATAGACATTAAACACTTCCTCTTGTTCCCCTACCCGCATAGTCATTTTTCCTTCACAAACATCTATGATGGCGCGGCCGGTGGCTAAGAAGGGACGCCCCAAAATAAATGGGATGTCCTGATCTGGCTCGTAATCCAAAATGATGAAGTCCGCAGGAAATATAAATGAGCCAACTTGGACTAGGACGTCCTCAATCACACCCTCCGGATGGGCCAAAGAGCGGTCTGCCAACTGTAATATAACTGTGGTTGGGCGTGGGTCACCCAATTCCAACTGTCGGAACACTGAAAGTGGCATCAAATTTATGCTTGCTCCGAGGTCGCATAATGCTCTTCCCACAACATGTTTACCAATAGAGATCTGAATAGTGAAGCTTCCCGGATCCTTTAATTTTTGCGGTAGTTTCCCTTGAATTCTCGAACTGCACTCTTCAGTAAGTGCCACCGTTTCAAACTCAGTCAATCTTCTTTTGTTGGCCACAATATCCTTGATGTACTTTGCGTATTTAAGTACCTCTTGCAAAATATCCACCAATGGAATGTTGATTTGTACCTGTTTTAGGATCTCAAGGAATTTTTTGTAGGCCTCATTGTCTCTCAACTTTTGTAATCTCTATGGAAAGGGAGGTGGTGGACTTGCAACCAATTGTGGGGGTTGCTTAGCTCCTGCCTCTTCGATTGATTTCTCAACTTCTTTGGCCTTTTCTGCAGTTACCTCAATGGTGATTGGTTTTTCATTGAAAGTCACTTGCTTCTTCTTTTTCGATTCGACCTCTTCTAACTGTCTCCCATTCCTCAACGAAACTGCATTCAGTGCTACCCGTGGATTAGCTTCAATGTCGCTGGGTAGTGCCCCAGCAGGTAGAGTATTCTGTGCCCCGGCCAGCTGCCCCAACTGGCGCTCCAGATTCCTCACTGTAGTAGTGAGGGTTTGATACTCAGTTCTGAATTGCTTGTTGTCCTGCACAAGCTGCTTCAGCAACTCATTCGTGTTATCATCAGATTGAGGAGGTTGCCTCTGTGGTTGGTTATAGTTTCCTTGCAGTCTGCTTATATTTTGCTGCTGCTGATGACCACCCCATGAAAAGTTGGGATGATTCCTCCAATTTGGATTGTAGTACTGTGCATTCTGATTCACGGCCCCCCTGCTTTGTTGTCCCACATAATATATAGACTCTGGATTGGTGGGAAACATATCACTTGTGTGGTTGTCACCACACATCTCACAGCATATTGACATTTGTTGGACCTGCTGTCTGGGTTGAACCTGTTGCATAGTCATTCGGTTCATCTGATTTGCCAATTTAGCCATTTCTGCTCTCATAGCTGCCAAGTCATCCAATTCTATCAAACCAGCTCCCTTCTATTTAATGGCTCTGCGCGAGTCACCATCACCTTGCCAATTATGATCGTTGGCTGTGAAATTGTTCAATAGAAGTTGGATTTCACTGTATGGCTTAGCCATGCAACTGCCCCCGCACGCTGAATCAAGGTTCATCTTCGAGGCTTCATCTAGACCATCAACGAACGTGTGCCCAAGTACCTCATCTGTCTGGCAATGGTGTGGACAGTCTCTAAGTAGCTTCTTATACCTCTCCCATGCCTGTCGAAGGGTTTCCCCCTCTCGTTGTTCAAAACCCAAAATCTGGCTTCTCAGTGACTTGGTTTTCTTGGTAGGAAAGAATTTGATCAGAAATTTTCTTGCCAGGTCATCCCATGTATATATA
>MCJB01041820.1:0-28786 GCA_002018475.1 Nicotiana obtusifolia
GGGGTATGCCTGTCATATCTAAATGGGACCAGGCAAAAGAATTTTCGTTAGTTGCAAGAAAAGAAAGTAATTTTCTCCTGAGCTCGGTATCTAGGCCCGAGCCCAGGTATACCTTACGATCGGGTGCGTCTGGCCGGATAGGGATCTGTTCCAGTTCTTCGATCGTTGATTTGGTCGCATCGGTTTCGTCGGGGATCACGAAGGACCGGGGAACCCCGAAGTTGTCTTCGTCAGCTGAATTCAGTCCGCCCTCCTCTGTCGAAGGCGGCTGTTGTGATTGCTATTTGGACTCTCGATCAGGGCCCGTTGGATTTGTTGTTCCATCGATCGCAAACATCTCCCTTGCTGTATGTTGCTCACCATAGACGGTGATGACTCCTCCCTCCGATGGGAACTTCAGCATCTAGTGTAAGGTGGATGGTACAGCCCTAATGTCATGTATCCACGGCCTACCGAGCAGGGCATTATATCTCATGTCGCCCTCTATCACACAAAACTTTGTCGCTTTGGTCGTCCCGGCAATATCAATCATTAAAGTTATTTCTCCTTTTGTCGTTTCTGCGGCCATGTTAAATCCGTTGAGTATTCTAACTTCGGAAACGATTTGCCCGGTCAAACCTAGTTGTTCGACGACCCAAGACCGGATTATATTGGCCGAACTACCGGGGTCGACCAAAACACGCTTTATCCGAGTATCTCGTACCAGCATAGATATCACTAAAGCGTCATTGTGGGGTTGTATCAGGCCATCGATCTCTTCATTGCTAAAGCATAGAGTCCCCTCGGGTGCATAGTCCCGGGTTCGTTTTTCCCGAGTGATTGAAATTTTTGTGCGCCTTAACATCGGGACTTGGGGCATATCCACCCCTCCGATTATCATGTTTATGGTATGCTTCGGCTCTTTCTGATCAACCGCTTTACCTCGGTTTTCATAATGATTCTTAGCTCGATCACTAAAAAATTCCCGAAGGTGACCATTCTCAAGCAACCGGGCTACTTCTTCCCGTAGTTGTCTGCAATCTTCAGTTCTATGACCGTGTGTACCATGATATTTGCACACGAGGTTCAGATCTCTTTTAGATGGGTCCGTTTGTATAGGTCTGGGCCACCTAGTGTCTTTGATACGCCCAATTGCTGATACCAGAGTTGCTGAATCGACGTTGAAGTTGTATTCGGACAACCGGGGTGCATCTTGTCGATCACCTAATTTTTCGAAGTTAGTCTTCGGCAATGGCCTTCTATTTCTCTCATATTTATTTTCTTGTTTCAGGAACTTGGGTCCTCCCGAAGTAGCTCGCCGGTCTTCCGGATAAGGTCGGTGTCCGTCTCTATTTGAGCTCGGTTCCCGAAGATTACCCCTTTGAGATCGGTCGAAATTCTTGATAGTATAAGAAGAACTTGAACCCGCTCTGACTTGATCATCTTCTATTCTGATCTTTGACTGATACCGGTTATGAATATCCGCCCAGGTGATCGCCGGATACTCGATTAAGCTTTGTTTAAGCTGTCTTGAAGCCGCCGAACTATGGGAGTTCAACCCTTGGGTAAAAGCCTGTACCGCCCAATCATCCGTGACCGGAGGCAGATCCATCCGCTCCATCTGGAACCGAGACACGAATTCCCTAAGCGTCTCATTGTCGAATTGCCTTACTTTGAACAGATCTGATTTCCTCGTTTCTACTTTAATGGCTCCCGCATGAGCCTTTTACAAATGTATCGGCCAACATAGCAAACGAATCGATAGAATTCGGTGGCAAATTATGGTACCATGTCATCGCACCTTTAGATAGGGTTTCTCCGAACTTCTTCAACAAGACAGATTCGATCTCGTCGTCTTCGAGATCGTTTCCCTTTACTGCGCAAGTATACGCTGTCACGTGCTCGTTGGGGTCCGAAGTCCCGTTATATTTAGGGATGTCGGGCATTCGAAACTTCTTCGGGATCGGCTTCAGAGCAGCACTAGACGGGAACGGCTTCTGCACGAACTTTTTGGCATCTAAGCCTTTAAGAACTGGAGGAGCGCCCGGTATTTGGTCGACTCTTGAATTGTATGTTTCGACCTTTTTGTTGTTATCCTCAACTCGTTTGGTTAATTCTTCGAGCATTTTGATAATTCCGGAGTTAGCTTCCGAACCTCTCTCATTTTGTTGTGTTGAGACCGGTTCACCTTGTACGGGTGCAGCATGTGGCGGGACATTATCCGTTCCCACCTGGTTCTGAACTCGATTTTGCAACTGTGCTATCGCTGCCTGTTGATTTTGCAGCATCTCAAAAATCGTTCTGAGGCTAGTTACTTCCTCTTCATTTTCCTGCATTCCTGAACGATTTTCACCCCGAACATTGTGTGAAGAGCCCGGCACCTGGTTGGCATCAAATGCCATTTGGGAATTGACTTCTACTGGACCTTCATGCTCGGGTATGACATTATCTCCAACTCGATTGCTGAGTTCATTGTTTTTTGGGACTGATTGTGCCATGTTTAACCTGGTGACCTGAAAAACAGAAATTTCTATAAAGAGCAAGAGTAAAATTGTGTTTGAAAAAGGACGTATCAAAGGTTTACTGATATCCTCGGCCCCACGGTGGGCGCCAAACTGTTTACCCTGTAGATCGGGTAACAATTGAATTTTGTTCGTGGTACTAAGGATCCGTAAACCAGTTGATACTTGAATAACAATGTAATAAAACAACTAAAATACTAAGAAAGAAAGACTGAACCGTTGGTGCTGGTGAAGAAAGTAAAGAGCTATAAATCTTTCTGGGAAATAATAATGTCTATATTTTGATAGTTAAAGAGAGAAGAACTTTTATTCACGTTTTTCCGATGATTACAACTATGAGCCAAAATCCCTTCTTATAGGTTACAATTACTGTTACAAACATGGTAAGTTACTGATTATGGGATAAATCCCGTAAAATCCGTAATAGAATCTCCCCAAATCACGTTGTAACGGTTGAGACGGTTGAGACAATCACTCTTGGCGAAATATCCGGCGATGGGCTAAATGTGCGGCTTGACTCCGGTCTCCGATCTTCGGTCCTATGACATCTCCCAGTCGGTCGCACCCTATTCCGGTTGCGTCGAATACCGGACCCATCTCTTCTTTACCTATGAACCCGATGTCCACATCGTAACTCCTTCTAATTGGGCCAGTCCTGACCCGAACCCGTGTAGAAATACTTTACCCAATACACAAACATATAATAATTTTATAAAATCTGATTTTTAAATTCAAAGCTTTGAAGCTTATTACTGAATGTTAATGGAGTTTAAGCTCTTAACTAATCACATGATTTTGTTTATGTTGTACATAAGAACTAATTCCAATTCAAATCTTGAAATTCAACTGAGTTTACACCGCAAAAGAAAATTCACTGAGTCTTTCACACTGTTAACATGAGAACTATGTCATTAGTCCTTAACAACTCTAGTTTTCCTTCTGTCCTGCATTTTACTCGTTGCCAATTCCTTTCCTCAACTCTAATAATGTATCTAGTTTTAATGGTGGAATTACTGAATTAGCATATTTATAATTAAATATATCTATGTAAAATTTAACTAAAAGATGGGGACAAAACTTCAAGATCCACCGTATGGGTCCATTCCTGTAAATATTCCCAGTTATGGACTCTCAACTTGAGCTATGGGCTCGCGCTTGGGCCACTTAAAATATGAGATTGAAAAACCTCCAATTTAACTTTTCAGAGCAAAACTACTACCAATATTAGCCAATTCATAAAATACTATCAATATTAGCTAGCAGTCATAAAATGCTATTAAATTTGGCCCTAAATCCTATTTTTATTACATAGTTGTGTAGGGTAAAATATGCTATGCCACGTGGTTGCATAAGACAGTGATACGTAGAGCCCGAAGGCAGAGGATACTCAAAACCAAAGACAACTGTTCTATTTGTCACCAAAATAATGACGCTCATAAAGATGCAATAAATGTCTGCCACCCTGTAGCATTTAATGAAGAATATTCTACAACACTTAATACACTGCCCATTACAAAAGGATATGGCATTCATGCCTGCCGTTACACATTCTTCAATGACCCTCATAATTGGCATTGAAGAGGGGCTTGATCCTAGGTCCTTATTCTCTAGGTATAACTATAAATAGTGAGCTCTATTACCATCGTACGGGGACTTTTGGCTGAAAAACTCAGGCTATAATTGATCAAAAGCTTTATATAATTTTATTTTCTTGTTCTTTGGTTTCATCACTGTTGTACCCGGAAGCTCTACCCCCGGAATTACTGTTTTTGCTATTTTGTTCTTATTTCAAGGCTAAGTATTGCATATTTCTTGAAGTATTTCATCATCTCAGGATCGAACTAATTCACTTGTATAGAAACCACGTATAAATTCAACTGTACCGTTTTACGGTTAAACAGTTTAGCGCCCACCGTGGGGCCTAGACACCCGTGTAATTAAGTTGATCCCTACCTCTTTTACTAACATATTTTGATTAGTTGTCTTAGCAAAAATGATAAGAAATAGTAGATAACAGTGTTAATAACACACACAATCCTGAGGTTCGAGGAGGCCAGCCTCATTTCGAGGATTCAATCAGCGGCACCCACAATGAGGGGAACGATGCCACGCTGGTCCACGACAGGCGGTACCTTCGACATATTCGGGAGGCAACTCCCGATGATGCTTAAAAGGAGCATGTTGTTAATGCGGTAAGGGTCCTGCAAGAAACACAAGAGATCATTCTAGACCACCTCACACGGCAGGATCAGGTTATAACGGAGTTGAAGCAGGCGTTATCGGGGGCTTCCAATAATGCGAATAGATGAGATCTGATTCCTCTCGGTGCTCCCGCAAATCAATCAACACAGAGGATCGACAACAACACCCCGAGGGGCAAGGTTGGTTTCGATGGGGCTGGGGGGAGCAGAGCTGGACCCAATAACGAAAATGATCCCTTCAAGAATGAACTCCTACGATTTATGAGAGAAGTAAACGCCTTCATGGACCAAATCCAGAGTGCACCACCGGTGCTGAAAGGTCCGGATTCAAAGAGTATACTCAGTTGCCGTACAAACCAAGTGCGACACCAAAATTAATCCCGAAGCGGTTTAAAGTGCCCGATGTGCCAAAGTATGATAGAATTTCAGACCCTCAGGAGCATATTACCACCTATACAATGGCGGTGAAGGGGAATGATTTTGCTCTCCACGAGATTGAATCTATTTTGCTGAAAAAGTTTGGAGAGACTCTCACGAGGGGAGCCTTGACGTGGTATTCGTTATTACCGAGCATTCCATAGATTCCTTTGAGATGCTCGCAGATTCTTTTATTAAGGCTCATGTCGGGTCCAGAAAGGTGCAGGACCGAAAGGCCGGCATATTTAAAATTGCACAGCGAGAATTTAAGTTGCTACAGAGTTCGTTACCCGGTTTCAAAAGGAGAGGATGTTGCTCCCGGCTGTTCCAGACGAATGAGCAGCTGAAGCATTCACCAAGGGCCTGAATACAAGAAGTTCAGACGCTTCCCGAAAACCGAAGGAAAGCTTTCTTGAGTTCCAAGAAATGACTTGGGTGGATGTCCACAACCAGTAAGAGTCGAAGATAAGGATCAAAGATGATCAGGTTGGCTTCCCGTCATCGACAAAAGGACGGGAGAAGAATAAAGAAAAATCAAAAGACGATTTCGACACGGACAAACGGTCTTCGAGGGGCCGATTTTTGCCGTAAGAACGGACCGAAGGCTGCGGCAGAGGCTTATGATCGTCAGACATGTTCACTACTGTTAGAAGGATTGATCGCGATCGAAACAATACATCGTTACAGGACAAAGAAGCGTTAGGTACGCGGGATCCTTCTTACCCCAAGCTTTTAGAATACAATTTCAAAATTAGTGTAGTAGAATTGGTATCGGCTATGAGAAATATCAAAGAAGCATGGTTCCCGAAGCCGATGAGATTCGATCCCAGCCAGAGGGATCCCAACTTGTGGTATGAATACCACAGGACTAATGGCCACCGGATTGAGGGCTGTCGACATCTCCGGGAAGAAGTAGCGACACTATTGAAGAATGGTCATCTCAGAGAATTCTTAAGTTACTGGGCCAAGAACAACTACGGTCGCAACCGTGGGATAACGCGAAACCCTCAAAAGTAGGAGAATATCCCCCGCACCAGACGATCAACATGATCTTTAGGGGGAACGAGATCAACGGGGTCACCTTCTCGGCAGCAAAAAAGACAAAAGTATCAATAACACATAGCAAGAGACTCCGGGAAGTTGCTGAAGATGACATCACTTTCACGGAAGAGGACGCAGATGGATTGCTGCTACCTCACAACGTTGCACTGGAAATTTCTTTCAATATGCTAGAGTTTAAAATCAAACGTGTTCTAGTGGATCCAGGGAGTTCGGCCAATATCATACAATGGAGAGTATTGGAGCAAGCTAAACTCACTGGAAGCATCATTCCGGCCACAAAACTCCTCGCCGGATTCAACCTCGCGAGCGTGACAAACCGAGGAGAGATTTTTTGCCCACGAACACCAAAGGACTGATGAAAACGACTCTTTTTGAAGTAGTAGATGGTGATATAGGATATAATATTATTCTAAGAAGACGATGGTTGCACGAGATGAGAGTTGTACCATCAATGTATCATTAGTTGCTGAAATTTCCAACGCCCGAAGGAATTAAACAGATAAGGGGCGACCAACAGGTGGCAAGGGAGATGAATGCGAGTTTGGTCTCCAGTAGCAAAAGGGAGGAGCACGTGGCATAGCAACTACAGGAACCGGCACCCACTCCCGAATCGAATGAAGTTAGCTTGGGGTAGAAGCATTGGAACCTTAGCGACATGCTCGTTAAGTCTTTGAATATAGGTGACCACCTTAAGCATCTGCAAGAAACCTTTGAGATCCTAAGGAAGCATAACATGAAGCTTAACCCCGAGGAATGCGCGTTTCGGGTCAGCTCTGGCAAGTTCCTAGGATTTTTGGTATCACAAAGGGGGACTAATGTTAACCCCGATAAGATCAAGGCCATCGAAGACATCCTGGACCAACTGACAAGAGTGAAAGAAGCCCAAAGGCTTACAGGAAGATTGGCCGCTTTTGAGCAGGTTCATTTCACGGTCGTCAGAGAAATGTCACCATTTCTTCGCACTGCTCAAAAAGAAAAATAAATTCGAATGGACCCAGAGTGCTAGCAGGCTTTGAGAGATTTGAAAAGGTACTTTTCAAGCCCTCCATTACTTTCGAAACCAAAAGAAGGTGAAACACTGTTGGTCTACCTCGCAGTCTTGGAAGTAGATGTAAGTGCAGTTTTAATCCGTGAGGATGAGGTATGCAATCTCCCATTTATTACGTTAGTAAAATTTTAACGAGAGCAGAAACTCGCTACCCGCATTTGGAGAAGATGGCCTTAGCTCTCGTAGTCGCCGCTCGAAAGCTGAGGCCCTACTTCCAGTGTCACCCGATAACCGTGGTGACCACATTTCCTCTGCGGAACATCTTTCACAAACCTGAACTCTCGGGTAGGTTGGCCAAATGGGCCATCGAAATGAGTAAATTCAACATAGAATATAAACCAAGGACTACGATTAAATCACAAATCTTGGCTGATTTTGTGGCCGATTTTAGTCCGGGATTGCTGCCTCTAGCGACCAAGGAGGCGTTAATGGTGTCAGAATCAACATTGGGAGTTTGTACCTTACTTACGGATGGAGCCTCCAAAGTAAAAGGGTCCGCGCTTGGCATAGTATTAACCACGCCTTCGGGAGAAACCCTAAGGCAAGCCATCAGGATGGTCCTTTTAACTAACAATGAAGCAGAGTATGAGGCTTTGATTGCAGGACTCGAACTGGCCCGGGGACTAGACTTCGAGGTCATAGAAATCAAGTGTGACTCACAACTGGTGGTAAGTCAGTCTACGGGATCTTCGAGACCAAAGAGGAGCGCATGCAACAATACGTGGTAAAGGTCCGGGCTCTGCTGGCTCCATTTCAGGAATGGTCGATCACTCATATCCCGAGGGAAGAAAATGGAAAAGCAGATGCACTGGCTAACCTCGGTTCATCAATGAAGATGAAGGGATCTGAGTATGAGACGGTAGTACAACTGATGCACTCGGTCCTAGATGCAGATAGCTACTACGAGGTAAATAGGACTAATTTGGTCTGGGACTGGAGGAATGAGATCATCGATTATCTAGAGCACGGAAAATTTCCCGAAGATGCCAAGGAATCCCGGACACTACGTGTCAAAGTTGCACGGTATAGCTTCAAAAGAGGCCAATTGTACAGAAAATCTTTCCAAGGCCCGTTGGCCCGACGTTTTGGAGCATCCGAAGCTAATTACATTATGCGATAAGTCCAGGAAGGGACATGCGGAACCATTCGGGCGCAGATTCTTTAGTGTTAAAGCTGGTAAGAGCAGGATATTGTTGGCCCCGCATGGAACAAGACGCCAAAGCTTTCGTACAAAAATGCGATAAGTGCCAACACTACGCACGGCTGGTATGTCAACCGGCAGAACCACTACATTCGGTTTTGTCTCCATGGTTGTTCATCAAGTAGGGGATGGACATTGTCGGACCAAGGCCGCAGGATCCCGGTAAGGTAAAATTTCTTTTGATTTTAACTGACTATTTTTCTATTTGGGTTGAAGCAGATCCTTATCAGAATATCGGTGAACGCGAAGTGGTGGATTTTTCGTGGAAAAATGTAATCTGCGGGTTTGGAATACCAAAAGAGATAGCATGCGATAATGGGCCACAATTTATTGGTGCAAAGATCACAAAGTTCTTTGAAGATTTGAAGATAAAGAGAATCACATCTTTACCCTATCACCGAGCGCAAATGGTCAAGCAGAATCAACGAACAAAGTGATTATACAAAACCTCAAAAAAAAGTTTGAAGCGGCTAAAGGTAAATGGCTTGAGGAACTACCCGGAGTTTATGGGCATACCAAACAACGAACAAATCAAGCACAGGAGAAACTCCTTTTTCACTTGTGTACGGAGCAGAAGCCTTAATTCTGTTGCAAGTAGGGGAGCCCACCTTGAGGTACTTCCAAGCAAATGAAGAATCAAACAACGAAGCAATGTTAATCAACTTGGAGCTACTCGGTGAGTGCATGGACTTGGCGCATATAAGAATGGCAGCTCAAAAGCAGAGAATAGAACGATATTATAATCGAAGGTCCAACCTCCGTTATTTCAAAGCTGAGACTTGGTCCTAAGAAAAGTAACTCAAAATACCTGGGAGCTCAACACAGGGAAGCTAGGTCCAACATGGGAAGGCCCCTACCGGGTTTTAGCTGTCATCGGAAAAGGTTCATACGAGAAAATCAGAATGGAGAAAAGTTACCAAGCAATTGGAATGTGGCACACTTCAAGAGATATTGTTGCTGACAAGCATCATCTATACTGAAAGTATGTGCTGCACTCTTTTTCCCTTCGTCCAGTTTTTGTCCCAAATAGATTTTCTGGCAAGGTTTTTAACAAGGCAGCTACAGAAAGCATACTATGAAAAAAGCTTCAACAGCAGCAATAAGACCTTCTAATAACAAGGCACACAAGCGAAAGAACCACGCGGATGGTTAGTTAATCTTTCGCTTGACAGCAAAATTCCTACTAGAAAGTTAAGTTTGCTATCGAACAAAGGTTACCCCACCGTTCGCAAGTGCACACCACTAGAGGGATGTTATATAGTCTTTCATTCAATAGCATAAATTCCTAAGGGGAAGCAAAGTGCGTTACCGAGTTAAAGATTATCTAGCAATTCATTAGTGGGGTCTTCGAAGGTGCAAAACTTTCAGTGCTCCAATTCGCATTCTTCGCATTCAAACACTAGGGGGATGATATGAGGATACGGCAACAATGACTGCCATGTCGACCAAGAAACGAAAACTAGAAATATAGTTGTATCATCAGGACCGGGGATTCTGCCAGCCCCAAAGAAACAAGTTGTACAAGTTAGCCACAAGGCAATTTCTTTTTAGCATAGCAAATTTTATGTACTTCTTGAATATAAAGTGAAGTCCTTTTATTCTATCTTTTTTCTTGTCTGAATGATGAATTGACTTTGTCATTTGAAAGTTAAACAAGTACTTCAAATGTAGTGCCGTAATGAACAGGAGACATCCTCTTCAAGAGCACCATAAACATAAGAGGGCCCTCTCTTATGAAAACCCTCATGTTAAATGGTTGATTTCGGAAGAACTTATGCCCGGAATCAAAAAGTCTTCGGGGAAAAATACACTCGAAGCCTTGCACAAAAAGACGCAAAAAGCAAACTTGCACAAATACTTATGAAAACCCTCACGTTAAAGGGTTGACTTCCAACAAATTTTTGTCCAAAACCAAATGCTTTTGGGGGGAAATAACACCCCAAAGCCTTACATAATCAGACGCAAACAGTAAAACTTGTGCAAAATACTTAAGCAAAAAAGAATGCAAAGGTTAAAATTTGCATAAATGTTCAAACGAAAGAACGCAGAAAAGACTCATGCAATACTTGAGCAAAGGATGTTCTTATTTATAATAAACGTACTAAACGGCACAGATACAAAAGTTGGGAAAAGAAAGAAAAAGCTAAACTGCTGTATCTTTAGAGCCCGGAGGAAGAGAAGCGTCCGCACCCCTGGGGGAAGTAGATAGATCCGCCGTCGGTTCGATATCCTGGCCTTCATTATTTTGGCCCTCAGCATCATCACCTTCTGGTTCCTCTTCAGTTCCCGAGAATTCAGAATCGTAACCAGAAGAGCTAGAAGCATCAGGCCCTAATGGGAGACCACTTTTAGCAGCTAACTTAAGCTCACGGGCCTTAGCAATTTCAGCATCAAAGTCAATGATACCAGCTTTGGCCTCTTCTAAGGTTTTTTTCCTCATGTTGTACATAACGTAAGTTTTCTCAACAACGAGGGAAGTTGCTCAGTGCTTAAGTTCTTCTTTGAGTTGTGTTACCTCGGCAGAACGGTTTTCCTAGGAGATCTAATGGAGTTAAGGCTAATGTCAAGTTTGCGGATAGTAAAGCTGAAAATTCTATTATGCTCAATGGTCTTCTTACACTTCTCCTGCAACTAGGCATATTTCATCCCTACAACAGCAAGCTCTTCATTTTTGGAATTTAAGGCTGCCTCTAAATTGATCAATCTTTCAGCAGAGGCAGCCTCACGATCGGATGCAGCAAGAACGACATTATGAACTTCAACCCATTTGGCCTTAGCCTCTTCAAATTGAACCCTTAAGGGGGCGATCTCTTGGCTAAGGGTCTCCACTTCTTGCTTGCTTTGTTGCAAAAGAGCTTCTAACACAACAGCCTCAACAGCTTTGGTTTCCCGTTCCGAGAGGTGAGTAATAGCTTGATCCTGCTCAACCAAAAGTTGATCCCGCTCGGAGATAAGTTCCTACTTTCCCCGAATCAGCCTCTGAAAGAGGAAGTAAGAAAGTTGGCCTACGAAATAAGAGGGGCAAATTCAGGATATTTTCTGACAAAAATAGAAGAAATAGCAAAGGAAGTAAAGAATGTACGTTGCGGCGTTGTGCATGGAATTGTTAAACAAGCACTCTCCCGAGAGAGCCTGTATCTTTTCCCAATCTTTCTCTGAAGCCAAAAGATTCAGATAGTTAGCAAGTTCTACTGGACGGGATAGCAAATTGCATCCGGTGGAGACCGAGAAAGTAACGTTCCTTCTCCTTTGCGGATCTTCTGAGGGGCACCATTATTTTTCCCCAAACTCCCATGAACTGGGGACTGGGGAAGAGGACTCTTCTCGGGCAGATCCGGTCGGTGGAGATGATGCAGCAGTTGTTGGCGGAATAGTTGGTGAAGAAGGTGATGAAGTTCGGCGTTGAAGGATGAGAAGCAGCTGCTGCGAACGCAGTGCTAGTTGTTGGTTGCTCATCAACCGAAGACGGCAAGGGACCGGTACTCAGCCTTACGGTACCGACTGGGATTGGGCAATGAGAGTTGTCATTTTCCACCATTTCAAACTCCCCCTAGAGCACCAAGACATTGTCCCCCGTTGGTGTAACTAACTCAACGGGTTGAGCATCCTGTTGAGATGAAAAGGATCGCCGTCTTCTATGTAGAGAAGCTCCCTTATCACTAGCTTCTCCATCATCATCGATCATCACGTTGTCTATGACCAGCCCAAGCGGAGGGCTCATCACCACGACTTCCGGAGACGACTTGGGGGCGGCATTCTTTGCCCTTTTATTCTTTTCCCCCGGTCGCAGAGGAACGCTTTCTCTTTGGTTACTTGCTCTCCGGCCAGGGGCTCTGTGAAGAAACATTTGTACCCGAAGCAGGCCTAGAGACACCTGTTCTAGTAAGCGCCCCCTGAAGCAGCCTTGCTGCATCAGCAGGATCAGCCAAAACGTCCTTCTCGGGGACAACAACCGAGCCCGCGGATAGACCTGATTTCAAAAAAAAAATGGAGAAGGGATCAATCAAATTTCCTCACATAAAAAGCACAAACAAGATGAATCTAAGTTACCATGATTTTTGGCCTTCCACCCATATTTGAGGGCCAGTTCTTTTCACGTGCAGGTTTCGAGCGTAGTGACGTCCAAGATCTTCTAGACCCACTGGTTTAAGCCTTCAACCCTAGGTAGAACCCATCGAGTTGCTGAATCAAATGAAGGATGGAGGATCAATAAGGATACGAAAAAATTTCTAATGAAAGAAATATTAAACAAGGAACTTACGAGTACGGCTCCATGATTCCGGAGAGGATGAAGCCGTTGCCGGAATGATAAAATTGGTAGCAACTACAACGAACCATTCCATCCACCCACGGTCGCCGTCATAATCCATGTTAGATATTAGAGCATTGTGGCCGCACTTGCTGAAGTTTATCATTCCCCCGCGGAAGACTTTGGGGAAATAGAGATTCATCACATGAGCTAAAGATAGCTCCTCTCCCGTCTCCTAGCACAAGCACCGAAGACAAGCAATCGTCCTCCACACAGAAGGACTTACTTGTGCCAAACACACTTGGTAGCGGAGGCAAAACACCACAATATCGGAGTCAAGCTCTCCACTCAAACAAAATGCTCCCAAAGTAAAGGGATACATGTAAAAGTATGTAAAACCCTCCTTGGGTAGGGTTACTCACTCTGATAGATCAGGAGTAATAATGTCTAAATCATGACAGCGGCAATCTTCCTCCACAACAGAAATACTGAAAGGACGGATGAAAGAAGGGTATATGCCAACAGCCCACATGCGAGGGTTAGCTGAAGGAAATTTCTCTTCGAAGTCTTTTATTGTAACAAGACTTCTAGGGATGATGGAATCTACAGATGGAGGAGTAGCGTCCTCGACTTTGTTTTTGTTCTTTGAGGAACTGGTATCTTTTGAAAAAGAAGCCATTGTATGTTATGAAAGAAGGGAAAACTTTTCTCGTTTGAAGAGAGTTAAAGAAAGGTTGAAGAACAAAATATAAGTTGAATGGAGAGAGTTTGAGGTAGTTTGGAGAATTATGAAGTATAATGAAGGAAGTTGATGCGTATAAGTGAAGGTATAAGAGGCTAAATTCGTGGCCATTGTTGCCTCGGTATCCAGTAAAAATTATGTTAAATCATCGGATGACGCATGTTCGGAGCATTAAATGCGGAGAGACGTGCGTCTAATCAACCGTCAGAAGCTTTTTAGAGGGGATCAGAGAAATTCCCGCCAAAAAGAATATTTCTACCAACTTTTCCGTAACACAAAGTTATGTCACCGGAAAGCAGGGGGACTATCTATATAGGGTAAAATATGGTACGTCACATGGTTGCATAAGACAGTGATACGTGGAGCCCGAAGGTAGAGGATACTCAAAACCGAAGACAACTGTTCCATTAGTCACTGGAAATAATGACGCTCATAAAAATGCAATAAATGCCTGTCACCTGGTAGTATTAATGAAGAATATTCTACAACACTTAATACACTACCCGTACAAAAGGAAATGGCATTCATGCCTGCCGTTACACATTCTTCAATGGTCCTCATAATTGGCACTAAAGAGGGGCTTGATCCTAGGTCCTTATTCTCTAGGTGTAACTATAAATAGTGAGCTCTATTACCATTGTAAGGGGACTTTTGGCTGAAAAACTCAGGCTATAATTGATCAAAAGCTTTATACAATTTTACTTTCTTGTTCTTTGGTTTCATCATTGTTGTACCTGGAAGCTCTGCCCCGGAATTACTGTTTCTCCTATTTTGTTCTCATTTCAAGGCTAAGTATTGCATATTTTTTTAATTATTTTATTATCTCAGGATCGAATTAATTCACTTGTCTAGAAATCACGTATAAATTTAACTGTACCATTTTACGGTTAAACAATAGGCTAAAAATCCTCCTTGCTCCTTCTCTACCTCATTCTTTGCTTTTCCATGCCTCTTGATGCCTTTTGATACAATTCCTGCTCCGTGTGGATGTGCATTATTAATTGATGATGATCTTCCTCAGTTCTTTGCAAAGCACCATTGGTATAAAATATACGAACGGGTTAACGGCAATTGCAAACAACCTGATCAGCACAATTAATTTATGAACTACGAACAAAGAAGACTTTATTTATGCCTTGACGTTTTGTATAGTTGGCGGGGACTTTTCATTGACATTAAACCTCAACCTCTTAAAACTTGAGTAAAACTTTATTGAAAACCGTTGAAGTTATCTTAAGCTTGAGTTTGAAAGTTTAAATTTCTGAAATTGAAATACATTTCGAGTGGGTGTTGTTGAAGTAAATTAAATACATCTTAAGATATTTAAATCTCAATTTTAAGACGATTTAAGGAAAATTTGACGTGGTTAGAATTTAAAATTCAACGTAGAAGATGAGCAAAGAATAATGTGTGTTCCCTATATATCATTTATGTATCCCCTATGTATCAAATGAGTATCCTGTATGTATTTCATGTATATTCATGTATATTTATACATACAAGCTTCGTGTGTTTTCTAAAAAATTTAAACTGGATTTCAATTATAAATTTCAACTCCAAACCAATCCAAATCACATTCAATCTTTTTCAAAGTTCGTATATTATCTCGTTTATGCGTTCTAAACAAATTTCAACCACCCATTGAATTATTCTTTTTTTTGCCTAAATTATTTGCATATTGTACCTAAATCATCTTCAATCTTCTTTAAAATTTGTATAGTCTTAACCTTCAAATAGTTCAAATCACCTTTAAACTTCCTCAAATTTTATATAATACGTCATATAGTATTTTGAACATAGTATTTTGAACAGATACAATCCTACCCACTAATGCTCTTTTTGCCTAATTTTGTTTTTGAATTTTGTATGCCATTAATAACCTTTTTTTTTTTTACTATTTTAATACTGTGACTCAATAGCTAATTATTGGTAAAGTTTTTGCCTAAATGTTTTTTGAATTTTGTATGCCATTAGTGACCTTTTTTTTTTTTTTTTAACTATTTTAATACCGTGACTCAATAGCTAATAGTTGGTAAATAATATCAATTTTCGGCTTATTTCTGCAGTTCACCCTATTCAATATTCTTTTCTAAGTGAATTAACTAATGCGACCCTCAAAAAACGAAGCAACAGAGATTCGGTTTTACTTCACTCCATCAGGTCGTTGAATGTCCAAAGTTGCTCGTGAAGAGTTTGAAATTTTCATAAGAAACCCCATTTTAAATGACGATTTCCGAGAAAGCCTTTGAACATAGCTGAACCATCACGTCTAGGATCATTTGGTGTTATTCCAAATGCAAAAAATTCCAGTTCAATGCCAAATACCACCTCGAGTGGATGATCATGACGTCGAACGTGCCATACTCTTTATTAACAAAAATAAGAGAGCACTTTAAAGAGAAAAAAAAAAACAATAAAAAGATGAGAAACTTGTTTCAAGAGATCCATGGTTCAGAACATCACAATAGCAATAACTTTTACAATGATTTTTGCTAAAAGAAATATCAGATACCTTCATTTTTACGCTTAACAAAAATCAAATTCCTATACATCCAATATCATATACTGACACAATCATGCCATAGCGTAGCTGATATTTTGAAGCATTCAATGGATACAGCAGTAAAAGCCATGCACCCATCCGAGTGGATATGTACTTTCTTTATATGATCAAATTAGAAGCTGGAGTGACATGAGTTAGCTGCGTCATAGTTCATGGGTTACCTATCTTTCAACCATTTTAGGCAATAGAGATTAGCATCAAGTCCAGTCTATGTGCTACCTGTGCTTGATAATATGATGAATGCACACACCACTGAGAGCGAGAACACAGAGATCCAAGTATTCTCTGTGTACATCTCCATGGCATCTGTGAACGAAAACCGTGTTCGGTTTTCAGCCCAGTTACGGAGTCGATCTGCCTCTGCAGCATACAGTGCTCTTCCCTGAATATGTATGACAACTAATAATTAGGAACTTACTAAAAAGCATATCATTGACTCAGTTAGTTCCAAATCATGGAAGTTATAACACTGGAAACAGTCGCTTGCACAAGGATGAACACTGAAGACTATTAACATATTGCCAGATGATTTGAGTAAAATTATCCAACTATTTCCTACTACGGTGCAACTTCAAAAAAAAATTTGCTTCTATCAAATAGTAATACTGAGGACAAACATAACACAAACAAATAATTACAGACTATTCCATCAGATATTAGTGCACAAGCTGAAGTTTACCATATTGACAAAAAAACCATAAAGCATCAAAGTATGGCAACACAGAGAGCCCCACATGCATCCATACATGTAGAAGGTTACCTGATCATCAAACCATCGGCCCCGTCTTAACCATGCGGTTACTAAGGCAATCAAGATCCTTGGCGGAGTCAAATAATTGATGGCTCTTCCACTTCCTTTTACAACCCGCATCCTTGGTACTAGTGTTCTAGCAACTGTCTCTGGATGTTCACAAATGATGTTAAACATTTGTCTATTTTGGATAGTTGAGCCACTGCAGGAAAAGCTCATTGTCAGTAAAGCAAGCTATAAAATAATTTGATATGGTATTAATGAAAATCCAAAAGAAAAGTTTACTCTAAATGTCTGAAAAGCTTCAATAGTCTGAAAAAGAAGGGAGAGAAATCCCAACACCTTCTGTTCTGGAACAAAGAGAATCTAATTAAGAATATCAATTTCAATATTAACCTTCTCCATGCCTGCCTTTTGCAGTTTTGCTTGTGTTTTCCCTTTTGAACTTCTCTTTTAGTCGTTGGCAGAGGAAGGAAGGGGGAAGGTGAGGTAGGAGGCTGGAGGAGAGAAATGGACAGGTATAAGGACTGTAGCCTGTAGGCATTGGAGGAGATTGAGCATAAAAGGGGGACCACTAAATTAGGCTCAATTTTCACCTGGTGGCAGGAATGCAAAAGGTGGTCACAATCGATCACTATTAACAAAATAAAAGTTGAAACTTTTCATCTATCCATAAGAACCAGAAAAGAGAACCATCTCAAAGGTAAGAATCTCTAGTCTAATATTTCAGTAGTCCTACTTGATGGCATAGGACCCAAAACAGCGCAGAGTTATCCTTCTCCAGCAGTACATTGTTCATGAAAGCGATTCAAATGACATTTGAGTGCAAAGCTCTGACGAGCCTCCTCACATACCTCAGCAAAAGGTCAGTTAGGACCATGCCCGGAGAGGCCGTATGCACCCCAACTTTTGACCGCTTGCACTCCTTCAGAAGGGATGATTGAAGCTGCCTGAGACCACATTTTGTTGATCCATAGCTGCAGAACATTGAAGATGATAGCACCGATATCAATATCCATCAGAAATGTATTAGATGAATACATGGAAAACATCTGCAATACACAATAACATAACTTAGTACTGCAACCACAACAATCAACTTACACAGCCGTTAGAGGGGTGCTAGATCCTCCAGAACCTGCACCATCCATGTTAAAGACATGTCCACCTTTGCTTTGGGTTCTCATGATTCGGATGGCTTCTTTAGTGCATAGTATAGAACCAATCAGGTTTGTGGAGACAATCTGTACAAAATGATTTTAGTCACCAATGCGCCATAAATAATAACTGGAACATTAGGTGACGCGACATGCAAGTACAGAGCAGATAGTTCATTATGTACACGCATAAAGTTTAAGTTGAAGACTCGACAAGTATGAACTTTGCCATGCATAAGAAATGAAGGAATTGTCTAGCAGTAGTTATCAGAAAAAAATAAGATATGGGGATATATTGCTAAATAATTACAGGAAAAAATGAATGGTTAGAACGAGTGACTTATGATTGTAATAATAGAGTATATATAGGTATACAAAGTATACAAACTACATATACATATTGGTGGGAAGGGGGAATATTTAGTATTTATGTGGAAGAGAATACCATCGATTTGTTACCAAATTTCTACTATTGAATAGTTAGAAAACCTACGGTTCAAACCCCACCCGGAAAGAAAGAGAGAGAGAGAGAGAGAGTAGAGAGTGAAACTCTGGCTTGTCAATTCAATATACCCCACTCTACTGAAAGTGCCCCATCTATTAATGATCCATCTGCTATGGCATATGCATCCTTGAAAACAAATTTTTGCAGTCTCTAGAAATGGAAGAAGTTAGATAAATTGTATGAAGATTATCCCCCAGATGCATACCTCTTGAATATCGTTGTTGGCAAATTGCAGCAAGGGTCGAAAACCTTTGTTCGTCCCAGCGTTGTTTACCTATAAAAAAGTCAATCTTTAGAAGCATGAAAATGAGACAGCAAACCAATAAAGTCTTTTTCCCTCATAAGTCTTCTGAGATGCAGAAGACCCTATGTATGTACTTCACTTTCTTTTGCTGTCGAAGCAAAAAATGTAAACAAAAGAAAATTACTAACCCAAATGTCAATGTAACCAAGTTCATCTGCAGCAAACTTGCCCAGCTTTCTAACGTCAAGAGGTTCAGAGACGTCACAAGCCATACCAACAACTTTTGCATGTGCCAATTTTTTCCTAGCAGAAGCAGTGGCAGCATTCACAGCTTGCTTCAGATTTTCCTCAAGCTCCTTGATAGTCAAATCGACAGATTCAGGGCTGTCTTCAGGAAACTGTGCATTAACAAGAGTTCCTAAACTACAATTACAAGTGGCTTCCATAACCTAAGGAATTACCTGCGAGAGGTAACAACGACACGGTCTCCAGAAAGTAAAAATTCGCGGGCAAGAGCTTTCCCTAGTCCCCTTGTACTGCACCAAACAATAATCAGGTAATTACATCTATACACCATCTTCAGAGTCCAAATTGATATACCTATAATCTCTCTCTCTTTTTGTCGTAAAATTCATGAGGAGAAAAGAAAGACACTTATCCAGAAGAGAGAGATTCCCTTGTTGATGAAAAGAGAAACCAATTGAATGAAACGCTTAAAGTTTGAAAGTTAAGAATCATCTTCAAAGATGAAAATGCATTTTCAACAAATAAATTGTTAAAGTTCAGTTGTTATTTCTACAGCCAGGTATGCTCTAGCAAGACTACAATGTGCCCTTCATAATTCAACACAATTTCGAAATGCAGATGATTAAACAAGCATAAATAAGTTAACAAAAATAACTTAACAAGCACATAATATAATCAAGTTTGCCTTTTGTTCCAAATGAAGTTATGAATTTGCATAATAATGAAGTGCTATACCTTCCAGTTATAACGACATTACGCGGGCCAGCTCGAGCAACTTCATCCAAAACCAAATTGGAGCCTATCATAGTCCCGATTATAACTCCCCCAAGCCAGCTATACCATATCAACTCATTCATCTGGCTATCTCCACCTGTTACATAACCAATTAGAGTACAGTTACATCTATATTGAATGTCATTAGTGTGTAAAAGCTTTCCAATGAAAGGGCATGAATTTGCTAACCTGACAGCTGAAATCCAATGAACATGATAACACCGGTGCTCATCATCGTAATGATATATCTTCCAAGATATAATGCTAACTGCCAAATTAAGACAAAGGATCTACATCAGCAACAATAGGAACATAATACTCCATCAACATTTAACAGCAAACCTTAAAAAGATTATCCCAATTCACTCATAGCATAAATATAGTACTGATAACCTCTTAGAAATCTTAAATCTTATTCAGGTCAGATTCCTCGGAAAAAATGAAAAAAGAGACAGGAGGACAAAAAGTAACAGTGGAGCTCAATTCGGGTGTACAAAAATTATTACCGAGAAAAATACATGCCAGAAAGTACATATGCACAAATCAAATGGACATACCAAAAATAATCTCTCCTCCAACTTCTCAATAGCTTCTCTACACTTATTTTCGGTTCTCAAACTTGGCTTCGAACAACTCCACACAGCAGACCTAATAGCTCCAACCAATTTGCTCACAGGTTTCTTGGTTTCACTTCCCTTCACATATTCATCCTCAGACTTAAAACTCCTGCATGGTTGTACAACAATTCTACGACGACCCTTTACAATCAAAGGGTTCCACGTAGTCACAACTCGCGGAAGAACATTCCCGGACAGCGGTGGGTGGCCGCTGCCACGGTGGTAGTAGTAGTGGCACTCTAGTGTTGACACGTGTACCTTTGCCACCATAGCCATTTATGAGATAAAACAATTGGTGCACTTTTTCTTTGTTTCTTTTTGTTTACAAAGGTTTGTATGATTTCATGAAATATGTATCCAATTTTTTCGGGGTTTGGATTTGGACTGTGTGACGTGAAATTTTCAGGGTAGAAATATCTAGAGAATTGGAATTGATTTTGTAGATCTAAAAGCCAAAGCGAAGAAGCCAAGGAACTTAAAGTGTGATGACCACACGTTGTAGCTACTCTTTATCTACACGCTTGAACTTTTACGTGGCATTGTGGGTCTGATGTTACGCGTCTCATTTGCCATGGAAGTTGCAATTCTCTCTTTTGATTGAGGGCAGGGCGCATATATCTGGTATAATCGATAGCCCAAATTAATAAAAAAATATTAGTTTTTAATAATAATTTAATGTTATTTGATTATTAGGTTATCGGTTCGGGTCACGGTTTGTCTAATTTTATTAACGGTTATCGATAACCTAATAAGCTTTAACAAACCTATTATTTTAGCCACTAAATATATAAAGCCACCTTCTGGCTTCATTCTCTCATTCTCTCAATTCTCTCGAGAGTTACTCTTCATCTTCAGACCTTAATCCTTATAGTAAGTTTTAAACTTCTGAATTTCTCTATCTCAATTTCAGTTAAGAATTTTAGTTTTAAACTTTTAAAGAATTAATTGTTCAGTTTTTTAGTTTTTCAATTAGTTTCTTTTGTTGCACTGATTTTTTAGTATTTACAAGATTAGGTTTTATTATTTTCTTGTGAATTATGCCCGCCCGCAGTGACATAGTTAGTAAGATTAGATTGTTAAATGGCTTATTTCTACTCCTACTAACTTATAACTTTGAATATTGAGATCATTCATTGGGATATTTTCAAATGCAAAGAAAGTTTTCTTTTCTAAAGTTGACATTTAATCTCTCTTTTCTTAAGACCAAAAATCCAGTTCCTTTCTCTTAACAATATGATCACGATTTTTGAATATCTTTTACTCTTATCGATAAATCGATAATCGAAACCGATAAGGATCGATAATCGACTAAATGATACCCGATAATCGATATCTTATTAGTTCGATTATCGGTTTAATATACTTATAAATCAATAACAAATATGTCGAACCGATAACATTCACAACCCAATCGAACCGACCGATGCCCACCTGATGTAATATTAAACGCGGAAACAAGAAAACAAAAGATAGAAGCAAGATGCTCTATGAATTATCAAGACAACAAGTAGGAACTAGTCTACTTACCTTCTTGATGAAATCACGGAGTACCTATACTATACGAACAACCCTCAAGACAGCGATGGTCTTGCAAACTGTTCGATCAAACAAGGAACGAGTACAATTTTGAATCACACTAAAATTGGACAAGTTAAAAGTCACACGAGATTTGGGAGCAAAGTGCTGCCGATTTTCTTTTATAAAAATAACGTCAGGTGCTGAAAATAATAAAGTCTTTAAGCTTATATAGATTGAGCGTTGTCCTAATTCAACTAGGAAACAAATAACTAACAAAAAGACCACAATTTGCCTAAGTTTAAAGAATAGTCACGCAGGACCAAATAAGTAAGAATTAATGTCTTCCATAACTACACAATAATACAACATAAACACGAATGTACATTTTCAACTATTAATTTCGTCCATAGCCAAATTTGTGGATGCTTGAACACTTGGCTCTTCTCCAAGGCTAACCAACGCCTTTTCTTGTCTCATCCAACATTGATGGCATGAACGTAGCTTGATCAGGTTAACTTGCATCATTCTCCCCTTCTTGAGAAGATTTCATCCTCGAAATCGAACCATCTTCATCTTTCAAAGCAGCACAAGGAGTCAAATCAAAGATATTGAATGTCTTAGAAACATCATAATCATCAGGCAGATCTATGACATAAGCATTATTATTGATCTTCTACAACACTTGAAATGGTCCATCTCCTCGCGGAGCCAACTTCCCTTTCCTATGGCTCGGAAATCGTTCCTTGCGGAAGTGCACCCAAACCCAGTCACCTCTCTTTAAGTCCAGCTTTTTCCTGCCTTTATTTTTCTTGACCGCTACCTTTTCATAAGCATCCTCCAAAGTTTTCCTCACCTTAGCATGCAATTCGAGCAACGCGGCTGCCCGGTTTCCTCCATCAATGCTAATAGCTGCATCTCTCGGCAAAGGAACAAGATCAAGTGGTATCAAAGGATTAAAATCATAAACACATTCAAATGGAGTAATGCTAGTCATGCGATGAACAGTTCTATTATATGCAAACTCCATAATAGGTAATTGGTCAGGCAAGTGCCGGACTTCCCTTTTGGTCAAAGCTAGAAGAAGAGCTCCCAAGGTGCGATTAACAACCTCGGTTTGACCATCAATCTGTGGATGATGTGATGTACAAAACAACAATATGGTGCCTAGAGCACTCCACAAACACTTCCAAAAGTGACTCAAAAACTTAGCATCTCTATCACTAATAATAATTCGAGGCACACCATGCAACTTTAACACATTAGCAATGAACAAAGAAGCAACATGTTGTGCATCATCATATTTTTTACAAAGAATGAAATGAGCCATCTTAGAAAACCTATCAACAACCACATAAATCCATCAATATATCTACCCAAGGACTAGTAGGAATGGGTAAGGGAGTATACACACCATGATTATTAGACCTAGACTTAGCTCTTTTACACTTGAAACACGCTCCACATATTCTCTCGACATCTCGCCTCATCTTAGGCCAATGGAACTGTTCCCCTAATATAGCTAAAGTCTTATCTATCCCAAAGTGTCGCATCAAGCCCCCACAATGCGCCTCATGCACCAACAACTCTCACCACGAGGACTCGGGTATACAAACTCTTCCCTTCTTAAAAAGGAACCCATCATGCCATTGATACTTCTCAACTCGCTGCCCACTAGTAATGGCATCACACACACCCTTAAGTTTAGGGCCATGCTCATACATAGACTTAATACTCTCAAAACCCATCAACCTAGATGCTAACGTGATAGCCAAAGCAAACTTCCTAGATAGTGCGTCAGCTACTACGTTCTCCTTTCTGTTCTTGTAATGAATCACGTTAGGGAAACTCTCAATGAACTCTACCCACTTGGCATGTCGTTTATTTAGTTTCTCTGGACCCCTAAGATGTTTGAGTGACTCATGATCACTCCTAATTATGAATTCCTTAGGCCATAGGTAATGCTGTCAATGAGCTAAAGCTCGCACGAGGGCATAAAACTCTTTGTCATACGTAGCATAATTCAAGGCAGCCCCCTTCAGCTTTTCACTAAAATAGGCAATAGGCTTCCCATATTGCATAAGAACACCTCCAATTCCCACCCCCGAGGAATCACACTCAATTTCAAACGCCTTACTAAAATCAGGTAATTGTAACAATGGGGAAAAACTAAACCTACATTTCAACTCTTGGAAGGCACCCTCTTGCGGCTCCCCTCACACAAAAGGTGTGTTTTTTCTCACCAACTCCGTGAGTGGTGCTGTTATGGTGCTAAAGTCTTTAACAAAGCAGCTGTAGAAACTAGCTAGTCCATGGAAACTTCAAACACCACAAAATAGTAGCAGGAGTAGGTCAGTCTCTAATAGCTTCTACCTTAGATTCATCTACTTTAACGGTATTAACACTTACAACAAATCCCAGAAATACAACTTTCTCTACACAAAAAGCATATTTCTTGTAATTAACATATAACTTGTCGACTCTCAACACTTCAAACACTTGCCTTAAGTGATGAACATGGTCATCTAAACTTCTACTATAAATCAGGATATCATCAAAGTAGACAACCACAAACTTATTAAGAAACAGTTTAAGCACATGATTCATTAATCGCATGAATGTACTAGGTGCGTTGGAGAGACTAAAAGGCATCACCAACCATTCATATAGACCAAACTTGGTCTTGAATGCAGTTTTCCACTCATCACCCGGTTTCATACGGAATCTGGTGGTAACCAGACCTAAGATCAATCTTAGAATACACACTTGAACCACATAACTCATCTAGCATGTCATCTAACCTAGGGATAGGATGACGATACTTTACCGTTATCTTGTTGACGGCTTGGCAACCAAACCACATCCTCCAAGTGTCGTCTTTCTTTGGAACCAAGATCACGGGTACGGCACACGGACTTAGACTCTCTCGAACTAGCCCCTTAGTCAATAGCTCATCCACTTGTCGTTGCAACTCCTTAGTATCCCGTGGATTGCTTCGATATGCGGGTTTGTTAGGAATTTGTGACCCCAGAACAAAGTCAATTCGGTGTTCTACCCCCCTCAATGGAGGTAGTCCACTCGGCATCTCCTTGGGAAACATGTCCCTGTATTCCTGCAAAACATCACTAACAACACTAGGCAAGGGGTGAACATTAGTAGAAACTTCATCGTCACAATCAACCAAATCAGCTCCCTTATCTTCCTCAATCTCCTCGTCACTCTCCACCTCACAAACAGTACCAGCATATTCAGGTCTTAAGGTAGAACCATCAGTAGTTCCTTCCCTGGCATTCTTCCAAGTACTAGCGGTTCTGTCAAGGTTCCCCACTCAGATACTAGGCACCCTTACTTCAGCCCAGAGGTCGGCCAAAGTAATGTCGGTCACAACCTTTTCTCCTTCCGTAGCCATGTACCTGCAAAAGAAACAAGACTAGAGAATGTGTTAAGGTTAGTTAAAAATACTCTCTCTCACTTTTTGAATGACTCTCGGGTTCACTCAAATTTCGGGTAGGATTTCACACTTGTCTTCAAATTGGCTTCCTCTAATTGATCAAGTTCCTTAGTGACCTTTCAATTTCACAAGTTCAATAGTTTCTTCAGGGTGAGTGAATTTATGTGACTCGATAGGCGGACAGCTTTTTAAGTGAGCATAAGAAGCCCAGAATTATCTACGAAAGTGGAAATTTTGAGTTTTAGCACGAGGTCCTACAAACTCGAAGATTAGTAGTTACTTAAGTAGGAAATTACCTAAGAATTACTAATTAGAATTAGTGTAATTCAAGAAGGAATTTCAAAATAGTAAAGGGAAGGAAATTTTTGAAGCTTTCCCACTTTAGTTTAGAGAATACCAATCCTCTCTCCTTAGCTCTTAGGATTTTCGCCCCCTCCCCCCCTCTCCTTTTCCAACACAAATTCGCCCTTCCTCTCCTTATTCAAAAAGAATTTCAACTCCTTGAAACTTCTCCCTTTTGGATTGGGAGTTGTTTCCTTCTTGGACTAGAATTAGGGTTTCCTATTCCTCCTCTTTCTCCTCCCAAATTCGGCCCTCTTTTCTTTCTCTCTCTCACGTTCAAGAATTCCCCAAGAACTATCAAATTAATGTTCAAGAACTTCAAGAATTCGAGGAAGAC
This sequence comes from Nicotiana obtusifolia, assembly GCA_002018475.1. Classification (NCBI taxonomy): domain Eukaryota; kingdom Viridiplantae; phylum Streptophyta; class Magnoliopsida; order Solanales; family Solanaceae; genus Nicotiana; species Nicotiana obtusifolia. Next base: position 25,924 of record MCJB01041820.1, read on the forward strand.
TCGTTAAGAACGATTGAGGATTCAAGACCCTCTTCAAGAACAACGCATAACTCTTCAGGAATTACAATTTTAACTCCAAGAAATTCAAGATTTTTGAGTTTCACATGACTACTTCTAAGAACAACAACTTTGACGTTCAAGAACTTCAAGATTCTTTCAAGATCAAACGTGCTCCTTTCAAGATTCTAACTAGAGTTTCAAGATTTCAAGATTATCGGTTTCTAACGATCAAGAACTTCAAGGTTTGGTTCAAGAACGTTTCTTTATCAATTAATCTTCAAGACTTCAATCCTAGATGTTTCAAGAACTTCAACAAACAACAATTTTTGGTTTTTTCTTATTTTCTTTTTTGTCACATTTTTCTTTTTCTCTCTCTCTTTTTTTTATTTTTTTTTATTTTACCAAAAACGAAATTTAAGAATAAAGAACCTAAAACTAAGGCACGAAGAACAGGATTGGGATTGTAAGAACAAACCCTTTCCAAGCACTGATACCAACTGATGCAATATTAAACGCGAAAACAAGAAAACAAAAGATAGAAGCAAGACGCTCTATGAATTATCAAGACAACAAGAAGGAACTAGTCTACTTACCTTCTTGATGAAATCACGGAGTACCTATACTATACGAACAACCCTCAAGACAACGATGGTCTTGCAAATTGTTCGATAAAATAAGGAATGAGTATAATTTTGAATCACACCAAAATTGGACAAGTTAAAAGTCACACGAGATTTGGGAGCAAAGTGCTGCCGATTTTCTTTTATAAAAATAATGTCAGGTGCTGAAAATAATGAAGTCTTTAGGCTTATATAGATTGATCCTTGTCCTAATTCAACTAGGAAACAAATAACTAATAAAAAAACCACAATTTGGCTAAGTTTAAAGAATAGTCACGCAGGACCAAACAAGTAAGAATTAATATCTTCCATAACTACACAATAATACAACATAAACACAAATGTACATCTTCAACTTCTAATTTCGTCCAACACAAGATGTGTGAACACTTGGCTCTTCTCCAAGGCTAACCGACGCCTTTTCTTGTCTTATCTAACATTGATGGCATGAACGTAGCTTGATCAGATTGACCTGCATCATTCTCCCCTTCTTGAGAAGATTTCGTCCTCGAAATCGAACTATCTTCATCTTTCAAAGCAGCACAAGGAGTCAAATCAGAGACATTGAATGTATTAGAAACAACATAATCAGCAGGCAGGTCTATGACATATGCATTATTATTGATCTTCTGCGACACTTGAAATGGTCCATCTCCTCGCGGAGCCAACTACCCTTTCCTATGGTTTGGAAATCGTTCCTTGCGGAAGTGCACCCAAACCCAGTCACCTCTCCACCTCACAAACAGTACCATCATGTTCAGGTCTTAAGGTAGAACNAGGTAGTCCACTCGGCATCTCCTTGGGAAACATGTCCCTGTATTCCTGCAAAACATCACTAACAACACTAGGCAAGGGGTGAACATTAGTAGAAACTTCATCGTCACAATCAACCAAATCAGCTCCCTTATCTTCCTCAATCTCCTCGTCACTCTCCACCTCACAAACAGTACCAGCATATTCAGGTCTTAAGGTAGAACCATCAGTAGTTCCTTCCCTGGCATTCTTCCAAGTACTAGCGGTTCTGTCAAGGTTCCCCACTCAGATACTAGGCACCCTTACTTCAGCCCAGAGGTCGGCCAAAGTAATGTCGGTCACAACCTTTTCTCCTTCCGTAGCCATGTACCTGCAAAAGAAACAAGACTAGAGAATGTGTTAAGGTTAGTTAAAAATACTCTCTCTCACTTTTTGAATGACTCTCGGGTTCACTCAAATTTCGGGTAGGATTTCACACTTGTCTTCAAATTGGCTTCCTCTAATTGATCAAGTTCCTTAGTGACCTTTCAATTTCACAAGTTCAATAGTTTCTTCAGGGTGAGTGAATTTATGTGACTCGATAGGCGGACAGCTTTTTAAGTGAGCATAAGAAGCCCAGAATTATCTACGAAAGTGGAAATTTTGAGTTTTAGCACGAGGTCCTACAAACTCGAAGATTAGTAGTTACTTAAGTAGGAAATTACCTAAGAATTACTAATTAGAATTAGTGTAATTCAAGAAGGAATTTCAAAATAGTAAAGGGAAGGAAATTTTTGAAGCTTTCCCACTTTAGTTTAGAGAATACCAATCCTCTCTCCTTAGCTCTTAGGATTTTCGCCCCCTCCCCCCCTCTCCTTTTCCAACACAAATTCGCCCTTCCTCTCCTTATTCAAAAAGAATTTCAACTCCTTGAAACTTCTCCCTTTTGGATTGGGAGTTGTTTCCTTCTTGGACTAGAATTAGGGTTTCCTATTCCTCCTCTTTCTCCTCCCAAATTCGGCCCTCTTTTCTTTCTCTCTCTCACGTTCAAGAATTCCCCAAGAACTATCAAATTAATGTTCAAGAACTTCAAGAATTCGAGGAAGACTCGTTAAGAACGATTGAGGATTCAAGACCCTCTTCAAGAACAACGCATAACTCTTCAGGAATTACAATTTTAACTCCAAGAAATTCAAGATTTTTGAGTTTCACATGACTACTTCTAAGAACAACAACTTTGACGTTCAAGAACTTCAAGATTCTTTCAAGATCAAACGTGCTCCTTTCAAGATTCTAACTAGAGTTTCAAGATTTCAAGATTATCGGTTTCTAACGATCAAGAACTTCAAGGTTTGGTTCAAGAACGTTTCTTTATCAATTAATCTTCAAGACTTCAATCCTAGATGTTTCAAGAACTTCAACAAACAACAATTTTTGGAAACTTATAAAGTTCTTCCGTCAAACCTTGATCAATGAACCTACAAAATCCTTCAAATTGTATCTGATTAAAT
>MCJB01041820.1:28806-43396 GCA_002018475.1 Nicotiana obtusifolia
TCTTTTTTTTATTTTTTTTTATTTTACCAAAAACGAAATTTAAGAATAAAGAACCTAAAACTAAGGCACGAAGAACAGGATTGGGATTGTAAGAACAAACCCTTTCCAAGCACTGATACCAACTGATGCAATATTAAACGCGAAAACAAGAAAACAAAAGATAGAAGCAAGACGCTCTATGAATTATCAAGACAACAAGAAGGAACTAGTCTACTTACCTTCTTGATGAAATCACGGAGTACCTATACTATACGAACAACCCTCAAGACAACGATGGTCTTGCAAATTGTTCGATAAAATAAGGAATGAGTATAATTTTGAATCACACCAAAATTGGACAAGTTAAAAGTCACACGAGATTTGGGAGCAAAGTGCTGCCGATTTTCTTTTATAAAAATAATGTCAGGTGCTGAAAATAATGAAGTCTTTAGGCTTATATAGATTGATCCTTGTCCTAATTCAACTAGGAAACAAATAACTAATAAAAAAACCACAATTTGGCTAAGTTTAAAGAATAGTCACGCAGGACCAAACAAGTAAGAATTAATATCTTCCATAACTACACAATAATACAACATAAACACAAATGTACATCTTCAACTTCTAATTTCGTCCATAGCCAAATTTTTGGATGCTTGAACGCTTGGCTCTTCTCTAAGGCTAACCAACACCTTTTCTTGTCTTATCCAACATTGATGGCATGAACGTAGCTTGATCAGGTTGACCTGCATCATTATACCAACTAATGCAATATAAAACACGAAAACAAGAAAACAAAGGATAGAAGCAAGACGCTCAATGAACTATCAAGACAACAAGTAGGAACTAGTCTACTTACCTTCTTGATGAAGTCACGGAATACCTATACTCTACGAACAACCCTCAAGACAACGATGGTCTTGCAAACTGTTCGATCAAACAAAGGAACGAGTTCAATTTGGAATCACACCAAAAATTAGACAAGTTCAAAGCACACGAGTTTGGAGCAAAGTTGCTGCCGATTTTTATATTTAATATCAAAGTTAGGTGCTGAAAATAATGAAGTCTTTAGGCTTATATAGATTGAGCCTTGTCCTAATTCAACTAGAAATCAAATAACTAACAAAAAGACCATAATTTGGCTAAGTTTAAAGAATAGTCACGCAAGACCAAACAATTAAGAATTAATGTCTTTCATACTACACAATAATATAACATAAACACAAATGTACATCTTCAACTTTTAATTTCGTCCATAGCCAAATTTGTGGATGCTTGAACGCTTGACTCTTCTCCAAGGCTAGCCAACGCCTTTTCTTGTCTTATCCAACATTGATGGCATGAAAGTAGCTTGATCAGGTTGACCTGCATCACCACCCTAGTGTGATTGGGCTCACGTTCTTGTCTATTTTTCACACTAGTGGAGGCTCTACTTGGACCAACCGTGAAAAAAGTTGATGTTTTATGTTTACTTGATGTTTTATGACTTGTGGAGATGTGAGATTTGATTTTTATGGGGTTCACGAATGAATTGGAACACTTTAGTTTTATTTTGAAAGTTTTAAGTTGGAAGAGTTAACCAAGGTTTGACTTTTGAGTAAAAGACCTTGAATTGGGGATTTGATGGTTCCAATAGATTCATATGCTGATTTTGGAATAGAAGTATGTATTTTTGATGTTCAGGTTTGATTTTTGATGCTCTTACAGAATATTGAGCCTATTTTTTGAAAGTTAGAAATTTAAAAATTGGAGAGTTTTTAAGTTAGATCGATAGTTGACTTTGATGATATCGAACTCAGATTGTTGTTCGGAACTTGGAATAGGTTCGTTTTGTTGAATGGAACTTGTCTCCAAGGATTGGTTGTAATCTGATGTGTTTAGGCATGAATCGACCGCTTGATTGGATGTTTAGAAGTTCTTGAACTTAGGAGGAGTTCAACTTGTGATTTGATCTTTAATTCGTAAATGTGATGATCTTGTAAGTGTTTGAGAGATATGCATAGCTCCGAGTAGTATTTATGGACTTGTTGGCATATTTGAATGGGGTTCCGGGTGGCTCGGGTGAGTTTCGAACCACCCGGAGCTTGTTTGAATTGGCTGATGTGCCGGTGTCTAGTGTTCATTACGTTCACAAGAGGAGTCTCGCATTCGCGAAGAAGGAATTTGCCTGGAGGTCATTTGTTCTTCCGGTTCGCGCTGGGTGAGCCGCGTTCGTGAAGGCTTATGGCAGCGGTGCTTCACGTTCACATTGAGGGAGTCGCGTTCGCGAAGGAGCAGCTAAGGTTGGGATTTTGGCCTTCACATTTGTGTAGTGATCCGATCGATTATTTTGTGTATTTGAGCCCCATTTCTCCTTTTGAAGCTTCCCGTATGTGTATTTGTGGTTTTATGACTTGTGGGGTTGGTTAGTTTCGTTCCGGGAAGGTTTTGGGTTGATTTTGGACCCTTTGGTTCTTGGTTTAGAAGCTTAAGTTGGAAATATTGACTGAAGTTTTACTTTTGTGAAAACGATCCTGAAACAGTATTTTGATGGCTCTGATAGGTTCTTATCGTAATTTTAGATTTGGGCGTATGCCCTAAATTGAATTCATAGGTGCCTAGGTTGATTTGACTTGTTTTACCAAAAGTTGGCAATTTGGGGTTTAGAAGTTTCTCTAAGTTTGACAGTAGGTTGACTTTATGACTATCAGGTTTGAAATTTGATTTTGGGAATTGGAGTAGGTCCGTTTTGCTATTTGGAACTTGTCTGCAATATTTGGTATCATTCATAGTTGGTTTGATAGGATTCGGATGCTTGGTTGTGATTCCAGAGGTTCTTAAGTTTTCTTTTGAATTTCATGCGTTTTGATGTCCAATTCATGGTTCTAGATGTTATTTTGGTATTTTGATCGAGCAAGTGAGTTCGTATGATATTTTTAGACTTGTGTGGATATTTGGTTTGGATCCTCAAGGGCTCGGATGAGTTTCCGACATGTTTCGGACTGGATTGAACTCACTTTTGGGTTGCCGGTGCGTTGGTGCTCCAGTTATCGCAATTGCGAGCACCAGTCTCATAATTGTGAAGTGAAAAGTATAGGTCAGGTATCGCAAATTGCGATGCATCACTCGCAATTGCCAAGCACAGTTGGGACTAGGTTGATTCACAATTGCGATCATATGGGCGCGTTTGCGAGAGGAACAGACTTCGAAAATGCGAATTCAGTGTCACATTTGCGACATTCCTCAAGTCTGTCAGGTGCCGCAATTGCGAACCCAGGGTTGCAATTGCGACTTCTGCACCTGAACAAAAGGGCTGGATAGTCGAGATTTGATCTTATTTGTCTCATTTTAGAACCCTAGACTCGGTAGGAAGCGATTTGGAGAAGGGATTTTCACATACAATCATTGCATAAGTTATTTTGATCAATTCTTAATTATATTAAATGATTATATATGAGATTTAACATCAAATTAATTAGAATCTAGGAGAAATTTTTGGGGATTTTCTCTATGTTTTGAAAAATGAATTTTGAAATTTGAGAGTCGAATTGGACTCAGCTTTGAAAATAAATCACATATATGGACTCGTGGGTTTATGGGTAGTCGATATCTACCCTTGGAGTCGGGTTTTGACCGGGCGGGCCCAAAGTTGACTTTTATTGACTTTTGGGAAATTGTGTAAACATCATAACTTTTTTAATCGTAATTGGTTTCTCTTGCATTGTTTGATGATAGTAAGTCATTCTTGGTTAGATTTGAGCTGTGCGGAGGCGATTTTAAGGGAAACGCTATTTTTAAGTGGTGATTTAACCTAGTTGAGGTAAGTATCTTGTCTAACTTTGTGAGAGAGAACTAAACTTTAGGATCGAGTCTGATTGCACTATTTGAATTATGTAAAAGATGTGTACACGAGGTGACGAGTGTTTACACAGACTTATATGTATAAAAATTGACCGGTTTAGGCTCTTAGGTCACTTATAAGCATTTAATTGAAGTTGTTATCATTTGTTCTATCTTTCGTTCAAGTTTGTTTTTGCATACTTTAATTGAAGTTGTTATTACATGTTCTAGCTTCCATTGTCAAGGTTTCCCCTACATGAATTTATTTGTAGTTGTTGTTATATGTTATTCTTTCTATTGTTGAGCTATTCTCATGCATTTAGTTGTAGTTGTTATTTCACGCTATCTCTTTCATTGTTAAGCTTGTGTTATGCATTAGAATTCGAAGATGTCGTTTCATGGAAGTACCTTCATTGTTGAGTTATTGAAGTGGTAGTTATTGAGAGCTATTAACACGTTTGTGGTGGGAAGTGTTGGTTATTGGAGTACCTTTCCTTGTTGAGTTATTTTTCTCGTTCATTTTGTTGTTATTGAGATTCTTGTACATATTGTGGTTGAGCCGTGGGTTAAGTGTTGTGGCAACATTGGTATTTTTAATTTTGGCAAATATTGCGGCATATGGACACGTGAGGTGCCAGTTGATTATTATGTTGTGATATTGATGCGCATGTGGTGGTATAAATATGGGGGTTGATGCGCATGCAGCGAGATAAGGTTGGATTTATACGCGAGTTGCTAGTAAGGAAATTACTTGAAGCCATGCGGTGGGATAAGTGGGCTAAAGCGCATGTAGCTATTTAGGAAAAAATATTTTTAAAATAAATACAAGGCTCATGCGGCGATATAAAGAAAATTGTGATTGTGACTTGCGAAATGTGAATATGAGGTGTGGTACCTAGGATGTGATTCTTGTTGTACATTCAATACTGAAAAGGCTTTTTGATTTGAACTATTATTTTATTTTCTTCATTCATTTTACTTGTATTTTTCGATATTTGATCACTTGTTGTTCTTATCATATGTTCCCTCTTTGTTGTCCTTTATTGTTTTAATATCCGTTATTAGCCTTACATCATTGTGTTGTCTTGTTGTCATTTATTTCTTTACTTTCCATTATTAGATCATATTAATATTCTGTTCAGGTTTCTATGTCTAGTAGGTGTCATGACCTGGCCTCGTCACTATTATACCGAGGTTAGGCTTGATACTCAAAAATATTTTTGAGTGACAAAAATTAAAGAAAGAAGTATAAGTTCTTGATATCTTATGGTGATCTGGATATATTTAATAGCTTGTTTCAAAAAGCCAAAACACCTTTAGGGTGGCAAAAAACTATATAATTCGAGTAAAATCTAAAGAAATCATATCGTAAAAATATTTATCTGAACACAAAAGAAAAAAGTGTTTAGCCTCGTAGGCTCTCTGATTTTTATAGTATATGTCATTAGTCTCTCATCGGCACAAATGCCTCCTCTAACTTGTTGCAACACCAGTGATTGTGCAAAGGCACCACCATATCCAAGAACTTATTAAATATGTCATCCATATCGGCAAATAATTTGTTAGGCTCAGAAGGTAACCCAAAATTGTAAAGTCAGTTTGCTATATTACCACTGACGAAAATAATGGCAGGCTTTGTCTTCCTTATAGTACAAGGAGCGCTAGCCAGTAAATATTACTACTATATTTTAGTTTGATTATAGAATAATATGTCTATCAAATATCATTAATAGTATTTTTATCTGGAATATTCTCAAAGCAAAGATTCTGTTAATTTAATTGAGAATACAAAAAGCACCAAATATTTTTAATAGACCAGATACATTAAGTAGTTATCCAATTAAGACTAATGGGCAAGACTATGAAAATGAAAATGATAAAAGAGTTTCAACTAGATATTAGATGAATTTAGTTGGGAATATAAAAATGTTTTGCAAGTTTGAAAAAAATATTTTATATATTACATTATATTTTATGTTTTCATATAAAGTGTAGTAGAGAATTAAAGGCTCAATTTATTAAGATGTTTTTACCTTTTGGTACAAAAATGACATAAGAGTAATATTTAAATGAAGGGCGAAAATGTCACTTAACTTTTAATGGATGTTTTGATCTTTTAACTTTGCACTTTGGCCTTCACACTTATAGTATAGTATGATTCTACAGACCTTAAAGACTAAAAGGCTACAATTGCAATTTCATAATAAAAGGTGAAATGGCTATTTCCATAATCAAAAACAGCCTAAACAACAAGCCCAAAACCAAATCTGACCCAGTCCAATCCCCTCCTCTTTCCACCTTGGCAATCCATGCCACCTTACCCGAACCAATTAGAACTTGCCAAGTCAGCCGTCCCACACTCACAAAACAAACACACCCAATCCTGACGGTTGATCCATATCATCAATGGACTAGGTTTAATCTCGCCTTTTTAGTTATTTTAAAGCCTCACCATGTTTTATCTCAACCTTTAGATTACAAGAATCTAACAACCACTGATTTTTCTCATTTTAAAACTTTAATCCCTGAATTATTAGGGCCGTTTATCTAAAGATCCTACGGTCCAGATCACTCTCACCTCTTCTTAACTCTTAGAGACGACCAAACTTCACCAAAAAACCCTTATCATTCTCTATTGACTCGGCCGCCCCCTTTCCCCTTTCTCTCTCTATTTTTCAACTCTCACAGACCTGAGTCAATCAAAAACTTGCACAAATCCGTGCAACGTCTCAAATCGACCAAGAAATTATTTCTTTTGTCTCCTAAACTTGCAAATCCCCCTGATTTCATTCCCGTTTCATCACTTAAAATTCAAAGCCTTAATTTGAAAACTTAGACTCATAGATGAAACTTCGAATCTCCACATTTCCCTTATACTGCAATCAAATCAGAGCATGCATGAGCATATCTCAAGATTTTATTATGTTTATTCAAGGTCTAGAGGTCAAATGCAATGACCTTTGGATTTTATGGGCTTTGTATGATGGGTTTTGCTTTCAACGGTCAGCCTTCCCCATCTCATGTAAAATCCCTACTGCTTTCACCTTTGCCTTCTCTGATTTCACTCGATTTGCTCTTATCATCAACTCTTTGTTATTTTTCACTCACCGAGTATGAATATGTGAAACCATAAGGCATTGAATGCCACTATAAAAGGAAGCTTTAATGCTCTCACCTAACAGGACACAAAAGAGATATACAGACTTAACACAAAAAAACTAAGAATGACTTCGAGCAAAAACTTTAGGTTCATCACTAATTTCTGATTGTTCTCTTTTCTTCTTTGGTCCTGAGTTAATTTACTGTTCGAGGTTTAAATCTTTGATTCCTAAACGACTAAAAATCCTTGTTTGGTTTGCTACTCAAAGGAAGGTCAGTGTACTTTGGCCTTTTCTCTTTTGATTGTTTTAGTTGAAACCATGCCTACCCTGTTGTTTTCTATTGATCATCTCTGCTTATGATGTTTGTCATTAGTTTATGACTGATAGTCTCTATTCATGATGAGTTGTTATTGGTTTATAATCGAGTGTTATGCTTTGGTGTCGTATGTCTTAAGTCAATACTAATCGTTCATTGTGTGACCTTAATGAGTATTGATCTGGATGGTTAAACTTTTGTGAGTAACTAAAGAACCTCGATGATTCTTTACACTTGTTCTAAGCTTAGACCTTTCCTGATGTTCTACTGTGACCTTCATGTCTACAATATCAATCCCGCCCTTAGTGTTACTTACATTATACACTTTCTTTAAGCTGTTTTTCTGATAAAGCGAAATAAAAATAGATATGAACATGTTAGTTTAAAATATCAGGCTCTCACCACAGTTTTAAGTATATTAGCTTATGTTATTTGGGTTGACCTCTTCCTTCTAATGTGCCTCTATGATCTTGAAACTCTTGAAAGATCATTGTAATGATTTTCTAACAACCTTCATGACTACGTGATCATATCTGGAATTTCATTGTATAAACATGTTCTGAGTCAACTGGATTAAGTCCTACTAAGTTTCTGCACTTGTCCTTGTGTGTATCGTGACAACTGCTACTCATTTAGCTTAAGCTATGCCTTAGAAACTTGATTAAATTATACATGTTGTGTTTTGTTTCTTGTTGTGTTAGAATGATAAATTGAACTTCACCATGAGTAAAGTTTTCATACTTAACCAATATAACCAAAGCATGAATATAACTAAAGCATGCTTACTTAATATAAAACTTCCACTGTTCTGAACTACCATAATGACATTGTTAGCCTGATCCTATACTGTTTGGTGCTCAATCATGTTTGTAATGTTACAATCTGATTGGAATGTCTCATATATGTACTTGAATAGGATTATTGTCACGACCCAAAACTTAGCCTGTCGTGATGGCGCCTAACGTAGTACTAGGCAAGCTAACACTTCAAAATACTTCCAAAATTTTTAAATGAAAAGCAAAACAACACAGGTTTAAATTCATCAAACTCTCAAAAACTGGATAGAAGGTCAAAACTGAATACGAAAATTCCCAACATCGGGGTGTCACTGAGTACATGAGCATCTATACAATACAAGTCTGGAAATACTGTCTAAGATAGTCTGAAACTAAATACATAAAGTGGGAAATACTGTCTAAGATAGTCTGAAACTAAATACATAAAGTGCGAAGATAGGGAAGGAGAGACAAGGTCTGCGAATACCGGATAGCTACCTTGGAATCTCCAAACGATCAAGCTACGCAGAGAATCAACACTCACCGTATCCGGAAACACCTGGATCTGCACAGGAAATGCAGGGTGTAGCATGAGTACAACCAACTCAGTAAGTAACAAGACTAAATAAAGGACTGAAAGTAGTGACGAGCTTCATAGTTATAGTTCAATTACAATAATTTCAACATAGGAAGATAGGCATGCTTTCAAGTTCGACAATTAAGGCCAAAATAATTAATTCATGTCAAGTTCAATTGAAACAGGATATAATATCTATCAAAAATTACATGACAGTGATATATGCCAGCTGAAGTGCAATAGTAATGAAATCAAATGCATCACCTTAGAGCAACCACCACTCAGTCCTCCCATTCGCTCCAACCTTACAATCACTCATTCCTCACAGTCGCTCATTTCTCCCAGTCGCTCGGCACTCGCACTCACTAGGTACCTGCGCTCACTAGGGGTGTGTATAGACTCCGGAGGGGCTCCTTCAGCCCAAGCGCTATAACAAGCCAATCATGTTATAAATCAATGAAACATGCTGCGGCATGCAGCCCAATCCCATAAATATCCTCATCATCAGGCTCTCGGCTTCACTCAGTCATCAAGCTCTCCAGTCTCTCGGGCTCTTAGTAATCATGATAATCAGCCCAAACAACAATAATATAATGTATCAATAAAGAACAGTAAAGACTGAGAAATAATACGCAAGTAAAACTGTGACTGAGTATAAAACAAAAATTTAGCAGATAATTCAACATGTATACGACCTCTATGGGTCCCTACAATGCCAACATATAGTCTAAACATGATTTCTAACATGATTTGTAATTCATTTTCTATAACACATGGAGAATATACGGATAACAACAAATTTTTCAACTATATAGTTCCATGGTATTGACCAAGTCACAATTCCTACGGTGCACGCCCACACGCCCGTCACCTAGCATGTGCGTCACCCCAAAACCAATCACATGACATAATATGGGGTTTCATACCCTCATAACCAAATTTACAACTGTTACTTACCTCAAGTTGTGCAAATCTCTACTCCAACACACCTTTGCCTCGCGAAACGGCCTCCGAATGCCTTTAATCTAGCCACAAACAATTCAATACAATCAACATGAGCTAAAGGAATCAATTCCATAAGAAAATACTAAGCTCTTAATCAAAAGTCAAAAAGTCAACTGAAAAGTCGACCCCTAGGCCCGCGTCTCGGAATATGGTAAAAGTCACAAAATCCGAACACCCATTCAACCACGAGTCCACCCATACCAAAATTACTCAAATCCGATACCAAAATCTCGATCGACACCTCAAAATTTGGCCTAAGAACTTTCCTCTAGTTTTCCCCAATTTTCCACCCCAAATCACTAAGTTAATGATAAAATCAAAGACATAATCATGGAAATTAACCAAAACAAGGTAATAATCACTTACCTCAATCACCCACTTGAAAATATCTTAAAAAATCGCCTTCCACCGAGCTCCCAAAATCAATTTTGTGTTATCAACTCAAACCCTCGTTTTTGAAACATTTAAATCTGCCAGGTATCCCTCCTTCGCGGTCGCGAGAAAATATTCTCTGTCACGAAGCATAACCTTCATTGCCCCTAAAATCTCCTGTACACGACCGCACAAGAACAAATGCAAATGCGAAGCACATGCTTCCTAGGCCTACGTGATCGCGGATGGACCATGCATTCGTATAGCACAACGCGCGTGAAGCCAAGCTGCCTCACCTCCTCTTCGCGAACACGGTCTATCCCACGCGTTCGGGATGCACTGTTTCCCCAACCTATGCGATCGCATGCCAGAACTGGCGATCGCATTGAACAAAACATCACAACTTCTCTAACTAGCCTACGTGATCGCGGACCTTCCTACGCGACCGTGTATAAGAAAACCATATCAGTGCACCAGAAAATTCTAAAAATTCTCTAAGTCCAAAAATTGATCCGTTAACCATCCGAAACTCACCCGAGGCCCTCGGGACCTCGACCGAACATACCAACAAGTCCGAAAACATCATACAAACTTAGTCGAGCCTTCAAATCACATCAAACAACGCTAAAATCATGAATCGTGCATCGATTCAAGCCTAATGAACTTTGAACTTTTAATTTCTACATTCCATGCCAAAACCTATCAAATCACGTCCGATTGACCTCACATTTTACACACAAGTCACAAATGACACCACGGACCTAATCCTACTCTCGGAACCCTAATCTGAGCCCGGTAACCACAAAGTCCACTCTTAGTCAAACTTTCAAATTTCCAACTTTTACCATTTCAAGCCTAATTCAACTACGGACCTCTAAATCACTATCCGGACAGGTGCCTAAGTCCAAATTCACCCAACGGAGCTAACATAACGGTCAAAACTCCACTCCGGAGTCGTTTACACATAAGTCAACATCCGGTTAACCATTTCAACTTAACTTTCCAACCTTAAGACTAAGTGACTCAATTCATTCCGAAATCCCTTCGGACCCGAACCGACTACCCCGGCAAGTCACATAACACCTATAAAGCATAAAATGAGCAATAAATGGGGGAACGTGGCTACAACTCTCAAAACGACCGGCCGGGTCGTTACATCCTCCTTCTTTTAAATAAACTTTCGTCCTCGAACGGGTCTAGAAACATACCTGGAGTCTCAAATAGGTGTGGGTATTTGCTTCGCATCTCCGCTCGGTCTCCCATGTAGCCTCCTCAATTGGCTGAGCTCTCCACTGCACCTTCACTAAAGCTATGTTCTTTCGCCTCAACTTTCGAACCTGCCGACCCAAAATAGCCACCGGCTCCACATCATAAGTCAAATCACCACCCAACTGAACCGTGCTATAATCCAAAACATGAGATGGATCACCGACATACTTTTGGGGAATAGAAACATGAAGCACTGGATGCACACTCGACAAACTAGGTGTCACCGCAAGCTTGTAAGCCACCTCTCCGATCCTCTAAAGTACCTCAAACGGCCCGATATACCGAAGGCTCAACTTGCCCTTTTTCCCGAACCTCAAAACATCCTTCATGGGTCAAACCTTGACAGTACCTTCTCCCCAACCATGAAAGCAACATCATGAACCTTCCTATCGACGTAACTCTTTTGTCTAGATTGCACCATGTGAAGCTGATCCTGAATCAATTTAACCTTGTCCAAAGCATCCTGAACCAAGTTAGTACCCAATACCCTAGCCTCATCCAGCTCAAACCAACCCATCGGAGATCGATACCATCTCCCATACAAAGCCTCATACGGAGCCATCTGAATGTCCGACTGGTAGCTGTTATTGTAGGCAAACTCTGCGAGTGGCAGAAACTGATCCCATGAATCCCCGAAGTTGATGACACAAGCGCGTAGCATGTACTTCAATATCTTAATAGTGCGCTCAGACTGTCCATCCGTTTGAGGGTGAAATGTTGTACTCAACTCTGCCCAACTCTCGCTATATTGCTCTCTAAAACTGCAATGTAAACTGCGTGCCCTGATCTGAAATGATGGACACTGACATACCGTGGAGGCGAACAATCTCATGGATGTAAATCTCAACCAACTGCTCTGAAGAATAAGTAGTCCCAACTGGAATGAAGTGCGCAGACTTGGTCAGCCGATCCACAATCACTCAAATAGCATCGAACTTCCTCGAAGTGAGTGGGAGCCCAACAACAAAATCCATGGTGATCTGCTCCCATTTCCACTCTAGAATCTCTAGCCTCTGAAGCAATCCACCTGGTCTCTAGTGCTCATACTTTACATGCTGACAGTTAAGGCACCGAGCTACAAACCCCACTATATCCTTCTTCATTCTTCTCCACCAATAGTGCTGCCTCAAGTCTTGGTACATCTTCGCGGTACCCGGATGAATGAAATACCACGAACTGTGGACCACTTCAAGAATCAACTCACATCTCTGGCATTACCATGCCGAACCGTGTCCTTAAGGACAAGAAAATAGGGGTCATCATACTGGCGTTCTCTGATGCGATCAAATAAGGAAGACCGAGAAACCATACAAGCCATAACTCGACTGGGCTCCAAAACATCTAATCTCACGAACTGGTTGGCCAAGTCCTGAACATCAACTGTGGGAGGTCTCTCACCAATAGGAATGAATGCAAAGCTACCCATACTCACCGCCTTTCTACTCAAGGCATCGGTCACTACATTAGCTTTCCCAGGATGATACAGAATTGTAATATCATAGTCCTTTAGTAGCTCCAACAATCTTCGCTGCCTCAAATTTAGATCTTTTTGTTTGAACAAGTGCTAGAGACTCCGATGATTTATAAATACATCACAAGTCACACCGAGAGATAATGCCTCCAAATCTTCAATGCATGAACGATGGCGGCCAACTCCAAATCATGGACATGGTAGTTCTTCTCATGGAGCTTCAACTGGCGCGAAGCATAAGCAATTACTCTACCCTACTGCATCAAGACACACCCAATACCAATATGAGAAGCATCACAATACACCATATAAGAGCCTAAAGCTGAAGGCAAAACTAGAATTGGAGCTGTGGTCAGGGCAGTCTTGAGCTTCTGAAAACTTTCCTCACACTCATTTGACCACCTAAAAGTAGCACCCTTTTGGGTCAAAATTTGGTCAAAGGCGATATAGTAGACGAGAAACCCTCCACGAAGCGATGATAATAACCGGCCAAGCCGAGAAAACTTCGAATCTCCGTAGCTGAGGACGTCTGGGCCAACTCTAAACCCGCCTCTATCTTCTTTGGATCCACCTGAATCCCCTCAGTGGACACTACGTACCGTAAGAACGCCATTGAGCTAAGCCAAAACTCACATTTGGATAACTTGGAATAAAGCTTCTCCTCCCTCAACTGTTGCAACACAATCCTCAAATGCTGAGCATGCTCTTCCTGGCTACGAGAGTACACCGGGATATCATCAATGAATACTATGACAAACGAGTCAAGATAAGGCTGAAATACACTGTCCATCAGATGCATGAATGCTGCTGGGGCGTCGGTCATCCCAAAAGACATCACAAAGAACTTATAATGACCATAACAGGTCCTGCATGCTGTCTTTAGAATATCTGAGTCCCGAATCTTCAACTGGTGATACCCAGTCCTCAAATCAATATGAGAGAACACTCTCGCTCCCTGAAGCTGGTCAAATAGATCATCAATACGCGGCAAAGGATACTTGTTCTTGATTGTAACTTTGTTCAGCTGCCTATAATTGATGCACATCCGCACAGTACCATCCTTCTTCTTCAAAAACAGAACTGGTGCACCCCAAGGTGACACACTAGGCCTAATAAAACCCTTATCAAGAAGTTCTTGAAGCTTCTCTTTCAATTGCTTCAACTCACTTGGTTCCATACGATACGGAGGAATAGAAATGGGCTAAGTGCCCGGCACCAAGTCAATATCCTTGTCGGGCGGCATGCTCGGCAAGTCTGCAGGAAACACATCTGGAAAATCTCGCACCACCGGAACAGAATCAATAGTAGGAGCATTAGAACTAACATCCCTCACAAAGGCCAAATAAGATAAACAAACCTTCCCAACCATCCGTTGGGCCTTCAAATATGAAATCACTCTACTAAGAACATAGTCTAGAGAAACTCTCCACTCGATCCTTGGCAACCTCGGCATCCCAACGTCACAGTCTTAGCGTGACAATCCAGAAGAGCATGACATGGAGACAACCAATCCATACCCAAGATCACGTCGAAATCAACAATACTAAGCAATAAGAGATCAACTCTAATATCCAATCCCCCAATAGTCACTATACATGACCTATATACACAGTCCACACAAGAGTATCACCTACTGGCATAGATACATAAACAGATGAAACTAAAGAATCACAAGGCATATCTAGATAATGAGCAAAATACGATGATACATACGAATAAGTAGAACCAGAGTCAAATAAAAGCATCCCTGTGACATACTGGGACAATAGCTGTGATCACTGCATATAAAGCAATGGCATCTGGCCTGGCAGGAATAGTATAGATGCGGGAATGACCGTCACCTGATCGTCCTTCCCCGCTAGGGCGACCTCTAGCTGCCTAGGCCTCACTCTAAGCTGGCTGGGG
>MCJB01041820.1:43416-53804 GCA_002018475.1 Nicotiana obtusifolia
GGGGGGGGGGGGGGTTGAAGTAACTGGTGCGGAAGTCGCAGCCTGACTCCTCTGCTGCACTAGACCTCTTAGGCGACGATGACACTACCTCCACATGTGCCCAAACTCCCTGCACTCGAAGCAACTCCTCGGTGCTGGTGGTGAGGACTGAAGGGGGCCCCGAGTACTGGGATAACTGCTAGAAGGACCTGGCGTAGACGAGCCCTGAACAGATGGAGCGTGGGAAGAATTATGAGTTGGAAGGGCACTAAGAGATGATTGACCCTGACGAGCACTGTATGAACCATGAGTGGATGATGCACCATGGTGAACTGGACGAGCCATTTGAGCGAGCCTATAAGGACGACCCCTATTGTATAGGACTACCCCCCAGAAGGAACACCACCAAAACCACCCGAACCTCGAGGCCTCTTGGCCTCCCTCTCCTCATGCTCCTAATTGTTGACCATCTCTATCTGCCAAGTAACGTTATCCACCTTGTCCAAAGTAGCACCAGATATCCTCTCCCGAGTCATAAGAAACTGTAGCTAATATGTGAGGCCATCAATGAACCTTCTAATCCTCTCCCTATCGGTGGGAACCAAAAAAACTGTGTGATGAGCCAAATCAGAAAACCTCATCTCGTATTGGGTCACAGACATGCCCTCCTGACGTAGCTGCTCAAAGTGTCTGCGCAGCTCCTCCCTGCGAGACTGCGGCATGAACTTCTCCAAGAAGAGAACGGAGAACTCCTACTATGTAAGAGGTGCTGCACTGACCGGCCAGCGTCTCTCATAAGCCTCCCACCATCTGAAGGCAACCCCAATAAACTGAAAAGTATTGAACGAGACCCCACTGGTCTCCAGAATACCCGTCGTGCGAAGAATCCACTGGCACTTATCCAAGAAGCCCTGGGCATCCTCTGACTTAGCCCAGCTAAATGACGCAGGCTGAAGCCTCCCAAATCTCTAGTCTCTTTTGCTCATCATCAGTCATAACGGGACCCACTTGGGCTTGAGCACCTGCAACTGGCTGGGCTTGTGTTTGGAGTCCCTGCATTACCTACTCTATAGTATGGGCGGTGGGAGTCTGAGTACCACTCCCAGCCTGAGAAGTGGCTACTGCGGCCGGAACAGAGACTGCCTGAGCAAGACTGGTGCACAGAGTAAGAATTCTGAGTCAAAGCCTCCTAAAGGCCTAGAATCACAATGGGCACAGCTGGTGCCCTAGCTGGCCCCATTAGCTCACCCATATCTGGTACCTGCTCCTGAGCTGCACCTCTGCCCCTACCACGACCCCTACCGCGACCTCGGCCTTTCGCGGCCCTAGTCGGTGGTACTAGTGGCTATTCGTCCTATTCGGTAGCATGTGTCCTCACCATTTGTGGGAGAATAGAACAACGAAAGTTTAGTTCCCAGAATCAACAAATTCGCACGACAAGAATACAAGAATGTGAAATTTCCTAAGGGTTCGGCATCCTCTCGAAGGTATGTACAGACGTCTCCGTACCTGGAAAGTTCAAAAATCATCATATAATAATCCAGAAATTGCAAAGAAAAGAAATAAGGGAGGTTTGTGATGATTTTTCAATCTTTTCTAACTACAAGTGACGGAGACGGACGATTTAAATAACGAAAAATTCAATATTTAAAAATTGTATCGAGAATGACTCCACTAAACCTGCTCATGACTTGTGAGACCTATATAGCATAGGCTCTGATACTAACTTGTCACGACCCAAAACATAGCCTGTCGTGATGGCGCCTAACATGTTACCAGGCAAGCTGACACTTCAAAATACTTCCAAAATTTTTAAATGAAAAGTAAAACAACACAGGTTTAAATTCATCAAACTCTCAAAAACTGGATAGAAGGTCAAAACCCAATACGAAAATTCCCAAAATTGGGGTGTCAGTACATGAGCATCTATACAACACAAGTCTGGAAATACTGTCTAAGATAGTATGAAACTAAATAAATAAAGCGTGAAGATAGTGAAGGAGAGACAAGGTCTACGAATGCCAGACAACTACCTTGGAATCTCCAAATGATCAAAGCTGCGTAGAGAATCAACACCCGCCGTATCCGAAAACACCTGGATCTGCACACGAAGTGCAGGGTGTAGCATGAATATAACCAACTCAGTAAGTAACAAGACTAAATAAAGGACTGAAAGTAGTGACGAGCTTCACAATTATAGTTTAATTATAGTAATTTCAATATAGGAAGATAGGCATGCTTTCAAGTTTGAGAATTTAGGCCAAAACAGTTAATTCATGTCAAGTTCAATTGAAACGGGATATAATATCTATCAAAAATTACATGATAGTGATATATGCCAGCTGAAGTGGAACAATAAAGAAATCAAATGCATCATCTTAGAGCAACAACCACTTAATCCCCCTATTCACGCCAACCTCACAGTCACTCATTCCTCACAGTCGCTCATTTCTCCTAGTCGCTCGGCACACGCACTCAACACTCGCACTCGGCACTCGACACTCGCACTCAGTAGGTACCTGCACTCATTAGTGGTGTGTACAGAATCTGGAGGGACTCCTTCAGCCCAAGCGCTATAACAAGCCAATCATGGCGTAAATCAATGAAACATGCTACGACATGCAGCCCGATTCCATAAATATCCTCACCATCAAGTCCTCGGCCTCATTCAGTCATCAAGCTCTCCTGTCTCTCATGCTCTCAGTAATCATGATAATCAGCCCAAACAACAATAATATAATGTGCCAATAAAGAATAATAGAGACTGAGATATAATATGCAAGTAAAACTGTGACTGAGTACAAAACAACAATTTAGCAGATAATTCAACATGTACACGACCTCTGTGGGTCCTTACAGTGCCAACACAAGATTTCTAACATGATTTGCTATTCGATTTCTATAACACATGGAGAATATACGGATAACAAAGGATTTTTCAACTATATAGTTCCAAGGTATTGACCAAGTCACAATTCCTACGGTGCATGCCTACACGCCCGTCACCTAGCATGTGCGTCACCCCAAAACCAATCACATGACACATAATACGGGGTTTCATACCCTCAGAACCAAATTTACAACTATTACTTACCTCAAGCCGTGCAAATCTCAACTCCAACACACCTTTGCCTCACGTAACGGCCTCTGAATGCCTCTAGTCTAGCCACAAACAATTCAATACAATCAACACGAGCTAAAGGAATCAATTCCATAAGAAAATACTAAGCTCTTAATCAAAATTCAAAAAGTCAACTAAAAAGTCGGCCCTCGGGCCCACGTCTCGGAATCAGGTAAAAGTCGCAAAATCCGAACACCCATTCAACCACGAGTCCACCCATACTAAAATTACTCAAATCCGATACCAAAATCTCGATCAACACCTCAAAATTCGGCCTAAGAACATTCCTCCATTTTCCCCCAATTTTCCACCCCAAATCACTAATTCAATTATGAAATCAAAGACATAATCATGGAGATTAACCAAAACTAGGTAAGAATCACTTACCCCAATCACCCACTTGAAAATATCTTCAAGAATCGCCTCCCACTGAGTTCCCAAAATCAATTTTGTGTTATGAACTCAAACCCTCATTTTGAAACATTTAAATTTGCCCAGGTATCCCTTCTTCGCAGTCGCGGGAAAATATTCGCTATCGCGAAGCACAACCTTCACTGCCCCAAAAACTCCTCTACACGACTGCACAAGAACAAACGCGAACACGAAGCACATGCTTCCCAGGCCTATGCGATCGCGGATGGCCCACGCGTTCGCATTGCACAACGCGCGTGAACCCCAACTGCCTCACCTCCTCTTCGCGAACGTGGCCTAGCCCACGCATTTGCGATGAACTGTTTCCCTAACCTACCGATCGCATGCCAGAACTAGCGATCACATTGAACAAAACATCACAACTGCTCCAACTAGCCTACGCGATCGCGTATGGCAACAAGTCCTAAAACACATCAACCGTTAACCATCCAAAATTGACTCGAGGCCCCCAGGACCTCAATCGAACTTATCTAAAAGTCTTAAAACATCATACAAACTTAGTAGAGCCTTCAAATCACGTCAAACAATGCTAAAACCATGAATCGTGCATTGATCCAAGCCTAATGAACTTTGAACTTCTAATTTTTACATTCGATGCCGAAACCTATCAAATCATGTTAAGTTGACCTCAAAATTTGTACATAAATCACAAATGACACCATGGACATACTCCAACTCCCAGAACCCCAAGCCAAGCCCCGTAACCACAAAGTCCACTCTCGGTCAAACTTCCAAATTTTCAACTTTTACCATTTCAAGCCTAATTCAACTACGAACCTCCAAATCACTATCCGGACACACGTCTAAGTCCAAAATCATCCAATGGAGTTAACTGAACCATCAAAACTCCATTTCGGAGTCATTTATACATAAGTCAACATCCAGTCAACCATTTCAACTTAAGCTTCCAACCTTGAGACTAAGTGTCTCAATTTAGCACTATCAGTGCTCTTTCCATTGCAACTGCAGATACTATCCTGGACCAACTTCCTTACCTTTACATACAGGATCCCCACAAGCTCACAACTGCAACAAATCCACATACACTTTAAGCCAGCCACTCAATACTCCAGGTTATTGCCACAATTGCAATGTGGGGTATCAACACTTCTAGTGCTCATTCTATTGCTATTGCAGCAATCACCATGGCCCCTCCTCCATACCTTTTATCACTGGATCAACACAATGCAGTACCTCCACAAGCACCACACATCTAACACACAGCCCCACAGCAGCAACAGCAGCAACACCAGCAACAACAGCAAGATGGACAACCATTCATCACCTTAGTAGAGATTACAAGTCACAGAAACAGAAGCTACAAGCTACAGAAACACAAGATGAAGGAACTCAACAGAAGCAGCACACAAATACACATGAAGAACCTAGGGAATGCAGCAGCCTCAGAAGCACACCGACTAAGCCAGTCATATCTGTATTGAGGCAGAAGGAGCTACATCCATTAGGCATCACATATAGTACACAAGCTTACCCCATTAACCATTACACCTACAATAGGATTGCACACAACTACAAAGAAATAGCAAGCCAAAATCTCAGTCACCACCTCAGCAGCATTCACCATTGCAGCAGCAGTCAGCACTGCAGGAAGGCCTTAGGGAAACAAACTTACCTTACCTGCATTGCCTGTTCATCAGACCTCATCAGCAGAACACTCATCATCTTACTATCCACAACACTCACTGGAAGATGAAGCACCTCTACAAGCACCAGACAGGTAACACACAGCCTCACAATAGCAGCAACAACAACAACAACAGCAGCGAGATAGACAGACACTCATCACCTCAGCAACAACTACAAGTCATAGAAGCACAACACAAGCTACAAGCTACAACAACACAAAAAAAAGGCACTCAACACAAGCAACACACAGATACACATAAGGAATCTAAGGAATGCAACAACCTTAGAAGCAACCACCATTGCAGCAGCAGATATCAGCAGCAACCTCCAGTGCAGGAAGAACTTAGGGGCACAAACCTACCTTACCTGCAATGGTCGTCCACTAGACTTTATCAGCAGAACACTTCTCCAGCATACTACTAATAGCACTCATTGGAAGAAGAAGACAATTCAACTCTCTATCATATGCACCAGACAATGCCAATACTACTGTCCAGCCACATGACACCTTTTTGCTAGCCATCTTCAATTTTGCTTTCTTTGCTATCAATGCCAAAGCAAAGTTGAAGATTGCTACTACTTGTTATCTGACACACTACTTAGAAGATTCCCATCTTTTGTTAGAAATAGATCTTATTGCACATGGAGGATACTATTTCAACCCACTTACTTAGTAGATTTAGGAACATATGTACTTTTTTGTATAGTTGACCTAGATTCACTTCATACTGTTTTTGTACATATGATTGTCTATCGATACTATAAGATAAACAATCATTGCATCATCATAGGTCTACCTTATCATAGATGTTCAAGCATACTTGGTCTTCATGCTTTGATGACCAAGAGGGTACACATTCTTTTCTGGGAGGTAAGGTTTATGTCCCCCTCCATTATTGTACTTTATGTTGCATTTATTGAAAATCAACCCTGGGCAACCTGCCTAGTGGATTTATTTAAAAAAAATGTCTCAATTCATTCTGAAATCCCTCCGGACCCGAATCGACAACCCTGGCAAGTTACATAGCAGCTATAAAGCACAAAATGAGCAGTAAATAGGGGAACGAGGCTACAACTCTCAAAACAACCGGCGGGGTCATTACAATTATGCTCTCACTCTTGTTTAAAATAAGCCTCTGTTTGTCTTACATGTTCATGCATGTACCTCCATCATCATTGAACGTTACTAAAGTTCATATACGTCAACTATAATTCACTTATAAACTTAGGAGAGATCTTCTGATGCTTATCTGCGCTGTTTGAGTGTAAGATTGTGCATTACCTCCTAATGAACCTAGTGTGGATCTGAGATCCTCTAAGATCATGTCAACTGCTAAAGTGAGGATCAATTGGTTTGCTTAAGAACCCCTGTTAATATTTTTTTTGGATATTCCAAAATAGGCTGTTAACTCATATACTCAATGAGAAATTGAAGGCCTGACCTATGTATGGACCTTTACTGAGTTTGAGCATAGTTAAGATGTTGTGACTGTAGTTAAGAACTTCCATAAGTATGAATCTGCTAATAGGATTAGTAAGGTTAATGTATATGTATCTTCTCTACCCCTCAAATCACATGACTTAGTTATTTTAAGTTTCTAAAATAGCCTACTGATGATCTTATCATTTGTCTTCACCTGTAACTGGTTTCTTTGAATTTTCTTGAGCATGTTAAAAGTGTTTGACAGTGTACTACACACTTGTGCTTGGACTGTCTAAGGTGTCATCTGCTAGCTCATGTTAATAGTAGTACCTTGTATGGTTTCTATGAGAAGTATAAATGTTTGAACCTTTGTATTATTGTTACTGTTGCATTAAAACGTACAGTGAATGCCCTATTGACATTTTAACCAATATGAAGAAATAAACGTGAGTGGTTAAGGGTATTTAGGAGTAAGATTGGTTTGTGGTTGAGATGCTTTCCCTTACACAAACACTGCTCGGGGTCCCTGAGACCCTTTGTGAACTTTGAAGTGCCAGGGATCCAAAGGGTGTCTTGGTCATGAATGGAATTTTACCTTAAACCTTTAATCATTGACCTTTGTTAATATTTTTAGAGTTTGGTGCTAAATAAAATTAGGGCCTCACTGCAAGTCTATTTATTCCACCGTTAACCTTATATTAATTTTATTGCATCTCTTAATTACATGTACAGTCATAGTTTCGTTTTTGGACCTTGCATTGATCTTATTTGTTCTTTTTGTTTTGTATTAGTTTGGATCACTAATGTTTTTCTTTTCTTTTCATTTTTCACATGTAACTGAACTCGTCCTACTGAGTTCTCAAGAACTTAGGCCCAAGTTCCATCCCTTGAGCCTGAAGTCACGGAAGCTACTGCCACTGTTTGTTGTCTGCTGGGCCTAACTCTCTTCAGGTCCAAACCATGAATCAATTGCCTTTCCTTTATTTCTTATATAAATTCGTTGTTGTTTCTTTGTATATAACACTGATAATATCTGAGTGAACACCTTTTCTCTTTTGTCTCTTTGAATTATCTTAGCAACCTAGGCAAGTTAAAACCATAGGTAAAAACTAAAGGGAATTATTGTTTCTTACATTAGCTAAAATGACTTTAAGATGTTTGAATTACTTCTATTACACAATTTTCACTTACACTAACCTCTTTTCATGAAATCTTTGAAGTTGAAAAACAGATTCAAAATCGCCAATCCTCTTTCTTTAAAGGCCAGAATCGGATAAACAATTTCAAAGTCGAGATTTATACAAACAAAATGGGACACTAATGCAATCAAGGAATGCTTTCAATATTATTCCTCCTAAACTTGATATAAGATTCGAAAAATTAGTCTTCAAGGTCTAAACCCAATCCCTCAATAACACTTATTTCATCAAGGCTATATAAATAGCCATTTATTTTCAGAAAAAAGGTATTTTAAACTTAACCACATTTTTGCAAAATTAGTGAGTATAAGTATCATAAACCCATTTCCAAAACTCTTTCAATTGTATAGACATTTCAAAGGCCTTTTCATAAATAAAATCTATACTCTCTTTTCAGAGTACATATACTACCTCCCTTTCAAAATGGTAAGTTTTAAAACCTGACATAAAGTAAGCCATACACTTTTAAGCACTAATTGTAGTAGAATATAGATATTTAATTGAAGTCCCGAGGGTCTCGAATGGATTTTGGATGGTTGATGGAGCTTAACTTTGGCATTTCAAGAATGCGTCGATGTCGTATCTTTAAGAATAAGTGGTATAATATTATGCAAATGGACTCCAAATTCAGTTTTGATTGAAGCATTAGATCCGTATTGAAATTTCGGAGCCATAGCAAAAAGAATCGTCCAATTCGGACATCGTATGAGAAAGTTATACTTATTTTCGCGTCGAGGAAAAATCTGTAGAAAATGTCAGATCTGCGATCGCAGATCTGACCGCAGATTGGTCGCATTTTTGCCGCATTTTGACACAGAATGTCGCAAACTGAGATAGAACTTGGGGCGAGAAATGCGACCAAAAATGCGAACCGCAAAGGTGAAATGCGGACCGCATTTTTGGCATAGGGCATCGCATTTCTGACCTGACAGGGGTGTTTTAACTCGATTTTTGACACTTTTTAAGTAGAACCCAATGCCCATCTTGTTCTATAAGACCCATTTTCGTTACCCACGAAGAGGAACACCTCCAAACACCATAGAATCACCATAAATCAACCTCAAAACCATATTCAAAGGAGATTTTCATGGACAAATTCTTAAAGGAAGAGTTTGTGTCATCTTAAACATACTTGGGGCCATAGAACTCGGATTGAAGCGAATCTTGAAGCAAATATTGGGAGATTTTCAAGAGGAATCTCGGGGTATGTGTTCCTAACTAAATTTTTGAGGAATTACCTCAGTTCATCACTGACTTTAGCAATTAATTGGTGATTTAAGTTGGGAAAATTGTGGGAAGACACTTAAGCTTAGATTTGAGGGTTGGAGGTCGATCCGGTGTCGGAATTCGACAAATTTTATATGGTTGAACTCGTATCGGAATGGGTTATCACATTTTGTGGGTTTTGTACGATTACGAGAAGTGGACCACACTGGCAATTTTGAGTTAAATTTCGGATTTTAATCCGGAAAATTTGTAAATTCATATGGAATTAGTTTCTACTATGTGTATTGAGTGTATTAAATTATTTGTGACTAGATTTGAAGCCTTCGGACGCAAAGTTTCAAGGAAAAAGTTTGTCGGAACCTTGAATTCAGTTGCAAAGCGAGGTAAGTGTCCGTTCTAACCTTAGCTTGAGGGATTAGAAGTCGTGTTCTATTTGTTAAATTGTTACTTTGAGTACAACGTATAGGCATGGTGACGAGTACCTCTACGTTGGTTCAAGCATGACCGTGGGTCGTATATGGATGATTGTTTGATGTTATTGTTCTCTTGTTGAGAAATTATGATATTGTTTTGTTTCCATACTGAAATTCTTGTGCTTTGTGTGATGACTATTGAGATGGGAGCGGGTGGTACGCCTACCACAAATTTAAGGAAATGGGGTCGAGTTGCACACCTGCAACAGGATTTTAAGGAAATGGGGTCGAGTTGCACGCTTGCAACAAGATATAACGAAATGGGGTCGGGTGGTTTGCCTACCAAAAGATATAATAAACTGGGGTCGGGTGGCACGCCTGCCACAAGATATTGTGAAATGGGAGCGGGTGGTACGCCTACCACAATGATGAAATAAAATGGGGTCGGGTTGCACGCCTGCAACAAGATATAATGAATTGGGAGCGGGTGGTACGCCTACCACAAATTTAAGGAAATGGGGTCGAGTTGCACGCCTGCAACAGGATTTTAAGGAAATGGGGTCGAGTTGCACGCCTGCAACAAGATATAATGAAATGGGGTCGGGTGGTACGCCTACCACAAGATATAATGAAATGGGGTCGGGTGGCACGCCTGCAACTAATGAAATGGGTGCGGGTGGTACGCCTACCACAGATTATAAGGAAATGGGGTCGAGTTGCACGCCTGCAACAGGATATGACAGAAAGTGATAGTTGTGTGAAATTTTTTCTTGATTTGTGTTGGAATTTAATTTGTAGTTTCTTAACTGTTCATCTATGATCTGTTGTTTTAACTGTTATCCCAAAGTATATTCCCTTTTTTCCCACTTAATTGGTCCGTTTATTTCTATCTTTCCACTGTAGATGTATATATATATATATATATATATATATATATATATATATAT
>MCJB01041820.1:63709-83673 GCA_002018475.1 Nicotiana obtusifolia
GCCACAAGATATTGTGAAATGGGAGCGGGTGGTACGCCTACCACAATGATGAAATAAAATGGGGTCGGGTTGCACGCCTGCAACGAGATATAATGAAATGGGCGCGGGTGGTACGCTTACCACAGATTATAAGGAAATGGGGTCGAGTTGCACGCCTGCAACAGGATTTTAAAGAAATGGGGTCGGGTGGCACGCCTGCCACAAGATATTGTGAAATGGGAGCGGGTGGTACGCCTACCACAATGATGAAATAAAATGGGCCGGGTTGCACGCCTGCAACGAGATATAATGGAACGGGAGTGGGTGGTACGCCTACCACAGATTATATGGAAATGGGGTCGAGTTGGACGCCTGCAACAGGATTTTAAGGAAACGGGGTCGAGTTGCACGCCTGCAACAGGATATGACAAAAAGTGAAAGTTGTCTGAAATTTTCTCTTGATTTGTGTTGGAAATTTAATTTGTAGTTTCTTCACTATTCATCTATGATCTGTTGTTTTAACTGTTGTCCCGAAGTATATTCCCCTTTTTCCCACTTAATTGGTTCATTTATTTCTATCTTTCTACTGTAGATGTGTGTGTGTGTGTGTGTATATATATATATATATATATATATATATACCTACACATATATATATATATATAGGTATATAACTGCACAGGTTTATCTGAAGTTTGGTTCTAGCCTCGTCACTACCTCGCCGGGGTTAGGCCAGGCACTTACCAGCACATGGGGTCGGTTGTGCTGATACTACACTTGCACTCTTTTGTGCAGATCCCAATACCGCAGGCTTTGGAATGTAAGGAGCTTCCGGCTTCTGATTATCAGGTGACCTAAGGTAGTCCTGCAGGCGTCCGCGGACCTTGGAGTCTCCTGCTTTCTATTTTATCTGTTTCTTTTTGTAGTCCCAGAAACAACATTTTGTTATTTCTTTCAGACCCTTACTTGTAGTAAATCTTAGGTAGTCTTTGAAACTGTGACACCAGATCTTGGGTAGTTTGTAAAAGAGATTTTATTTGAAATATTCTATGCATTTCGCTGGTTAAATTGTGTTGTTTATTTATGGTTGGTTTTTGTTGAATTGATTTCGAATGAAAACGTGGTAAATAATTCGGTTGATTGGCTTGCCTAGCTTTCACTAGTAGGCGCCATCACGACTCTCGAGGGTGGGAAATCCGGGTCATGACATTGATTTAATATGATTCGGCATGAGTTATAGAAGTTGAAAGATCATAAATTCAATTTGAGGTGCGATTCGTAGATTTGATGTTGTTTCATGTGATTTGAGGCTTCGATCAAGTCCGCATTATATTATAGATCTTGTTGGCATGTTCGGACGGGTCCCAAGGGCCTCGGGTGTGTTTCGGATGGGCTTCGAGCCAGTTCTTGATGCTTTAGAGTTGCTGGTTTCTGCCCAGATTCTGGTGTGGTTGTTGCTCTTCGCGATCGCAAAGATTTAAGCCGCGATCGGGAAGTGATTCTGGGAGGTCAGCATTTTTAATCGCGGTCGCGACTCTATGCATGCGATCACGGAGGTCCAGTTGGCCGTGGTCCGCGATCGCGATGTCTCTTCCGCATTCGTGTAGAGATAGAGCTGGAAGGGGCATACGGATTCGTTGATCGTGCTCGCGTGGTCCCTTATCGCATAGGCTGGGAGCTCAAGTGCATCGCGTTCGCACCCTGATATCGCTATCCCGTAGTATTTTGGGAAGTTGTTGTTTCTTCTTCGTGATTGTATGTGTAATTACGCGATCGCGATGTGCAAATGTCGGGCATAATATAAAGTACTCTATTTCGAGGGCTTTTGATATTTTATCACTTTTTGGATTAGAGAGCTCAGATTTGAGCGATTTTGGAGGGGATTTTCATGTGTTGGTTTAGGGTAAGTGTTCCTTATCCGGATTTGATTATATTTCATGATTCTATCTTTGTTTTTATCATTCTATTAGTGATTTGAATTGAAGGAAATGAGAATTTTTGTAAAACCTTACAAAAAGGTTAAACGAGGATTTGAAGGCTGATTTGATGCCGGAATTGAATAATTTTGGTATGGTTGAACTCGTATCGGAATAGGTGTTCAGATTTTGTTAATTTTGATAGGTTCCGAGGAGCGAGCCCGGGGTTGACCTTTTGGGTTGACTCTTTTGGTTCTCATTAAAGATCGAAGCTTTATTATCTGAAATTGTTTCCTATAATTTTTATTTATGATATTAAGTTGTTTTGGCTAGATTGAGCCGTCCGGAGATTTATTTCACACGAGAAGGTCATTTTAGAGTATTGGTTTAGCTTCATTGAAGTAAGTATCTTTCCTAACTTTGTGTGGGATAACTACCCATAGAATTTGGGTTAGTTGTGTTATTCTTGTTATGTGAAATCCGTGTACGCAAGGTTATGGGTGGGTACACGGCCTATATGTGGTATTTGACCGATTTAGATTATCTAGACTCTTTCCATGTCATTAATTGAATTGTCAGAATATGTGATTTCTCTCTTGGTTAATCTACTCTCACATGCTCTATTTGACGTTGTTAGCATTTGTTCTACCTCTACGTGTTATTTTTCTCTTATATGCTTTAGTCGAAATTATTGCTTCCTTATTGTCTTGTTACCTTTGCTTGTTGATTATTCCCATTCATTTATTATTATATAAATTCCTGTACATTGAGTTATTAGATTGTTGTTGTTAATTTAAATTGCCTGTGGATCGGGTTGCACGCCGCAACAGATGGAATAAGAGAGGATTAGAATTGATAAATGATAATACGGTGAGATCGGATTGCACGCGCAACGGGTGGCATAAGGGAGGATTATGTGATATGGTGAAATAAGGGAGGATTTGATATTGAATCATTCTTTATATTGATATGGTAAAATAAGAGAGGATTTTGTTTGTACAGAGGGATCAGGTTGCGCGTCGCAATGGATTGTGTGTGTTGTATTCATTGTTGTATTGTGTTAACTTTTAGTATGTATTTACTGATTTTGAGGATTGAGTTATTTTTATTAGTTTACTGCTTTGCCGTCATTTCCTATTATTATTATTCTGGTGAATTGATTTTGAAGATGAATTTACTATGCTGAGTCATTATCACATACTCTGTTGAGTTGTTAAGAACATAGCAGTTTTAAGTAAAAGAATTTTTTACGTACTTACCTTACGTGACTCTTAAGTTGGAACTCGTCGTTTCATTCAGTACTTTACTATTCTTAATAGTTGTCATATGTTACTTTAATTGATTTCTCAAATAAGACTCCTTAACCCATATGATGTTTTTACTTAATTAAAAATCATTATTATATTTTATTTCAATAAATTCTATATTTAATTCGGTAACTTATCCAATGATTCATTTTATTTGCAAATGCTATTATCTTTACCCAAACGATTTCTTTGTTTAATTCCCTACTTTATTTCAAGATTGTTTTTATTTTTTATCGTATATAAATAAATCTCTTGAACATTTTAATTAGCATTTGACACGAATTCAATGTACATGGTGCACGTGGGTTTTGCCGTGCGAAAGTGTATGGAAACAATTGTGGGTACGAGGTGCCATACGTGTAGGATTTGAAAGTTGTGACTTATGATTTGAGATTATGAGGAGTGGTACCTTGGGTAATTCTTGTTGAAAATTGTGCATCAGGAACGATTTGATTGATTGAGTTGTCACCTGTTTCTTTATTACTCGTTTATTTCTTGTTGCTATTCGTGTTTCTATTATTTTCACCGTGGATTGTAAATTTGTGATCCTTCTACTGTTAGTCTTACATTGACGTTCTTTCCATTGTTAGCTTTAAGTTATATCCTGCACAGGTTTACATGTCTGGTAGGTGTCTTGACCTGGTCTTGTCACTACTCTACCGAGGTTAGGCTTGATAATTACTAGGTACAGTTGTGGTGTACTCATGCTACGCTTCTGCACATTTTGTACAGATCCAGGTACTTATGATCGAGCTGGTTTGAGACTTATGTATGTGCAGCTAGAGACTTCAAGGTATACCTGCTTGACATTCGCAGGCTCCAAAGTCACCTTCTGTTATATTTTATTTCCATTGTTTCCTATTGTTCCGGGACATCAATGTATTGTTAACTCTAGTGACTCTTAGAAAAGCTTATGACTTGTACTGCCAATTTTGGGATTGTATGATTGATGTTGGCTCAGCTATGTCGTATCAGATACTACTTAATGTATTGCAGTTAAGTTAGTTAAATTCCATTAATAATCAGTGTTAGGCTTACCTAGTCTTAAAGACTAGGTGCCTTCATGATGTCCTAAAGTGGGAAATTGGAATCGTGACAAGTTGGTATCAGAGCTCTAGGTTCACAGGTGTTACAAGTCATAAGAAGGTTTAGTAGAGTCTTGCGGATCAGTACAGAGATATTTGTACTTATCTTCGAGAGGCTATGGATCTATTAGAAAACTCCACTTCTTTCATTACTTATCGTGCGGCATTGATTCAGCTTGAAGCATATATCTTATATTCCTTTGCATCCACTTGTGTATGATATTGTGCACTTGGTATCAGCTATGCGTCGAGATGCTGCGGGTGGGCTACAAGGGAGTCATGGATGCTCAAACATTGTCTCAACGTGTTGTCCAGACTGAGGATGCGGATGTATTAAGAGATCATTCAGTTATTCACGTGGGGTGCAGCGGGTTCTGGTATCTGGTTCGTAAGTACAAACTTGAGAAGATTTAATTAGTTTCCTAATCGTCACGATCGTGGTAGGGTCATGAAGTGGATGATGATTTGAGGATAGTGGGTTGTATTGGAGACTATGTTGTTCGTATGGGATTTCTGCTCAGTGGAAGGTACATATTATCATTCAAGGCATTGGAGGAAGCGAGTTTGACTATCACGAGGTTAGACATATGCTTAGTAGCTAGTTTGAGGTATCTTATGATTGGTGTTGTGCGAGCTATAAAGGTTGGTATTGTGGATCATCGGATGTAATGTCCTATGGCTTCGCGCCAAGTGGGGGAGTCCACTATCACCGATCAGATTGCAGGGTCATGTGTTATATCAGTTTGGTCTGAGATGTATGTAGGGTTTGAAGGGTTCCCCAGAATCTATATTTGATTAAGGTCTGATGTTTGCATGGGATAATGCTGGAACTTGCAGTATTTCGCCGTCATTAATAATTCTATATTTCAGCATCAGAGAGATTAGAGAAGCAGTTTTAGACTCACATAAGGTCTCTTCAGAGCGGGTGTCTCTATTATGGTACTTTTGGGGTGCTTAAGAGGGAATACAACGGCTTATGAGCCTTAGGGCAGTGTGGTTTTATTCTAGGATCTCTTGTAGTGAGCTCTGGGTAAGGATCGTGGTGTTCTGGCAAGGAAAAATATCACATTGAGGGTGATTGGGAAGGGACTCGGAGGAATAGGGTAGCTTGGTAGTAGGTTGGATCAACACACTAATGGTATGATCGGTTCTTTGGGTATTTATGATGTGGTGAGTTTCTATAGATGTTTATGGCAACACTCTTGGGTTTGGTGACCTGCGTGGTTTGGTTGAGTTAGAGAGATTCAGTTCTGATGACTTGACTATGTGTAAATGGATTTCGAAGAGTTCTCCATGGTTTCTACCACAGTTTGAGATGGATATTTTCTACTAGCGTGAGGAACATGTTGCATATTGTGATTTTCTCCTGGATGGGATCAAATGGAAGATTTCTGACTGGTCAAGTATCTATTCTGCTAGTGACTCAAATTTGATTATGAGATTCTCGTGCTCTTCATATGATGGCATGATAGATGCAGTGCGTCATATGAGATTGAGATTTGCATGTACAAGGTGGCAGTTCAGTTTTGAAGGGGTGGTCATGAATTCTTAGACAACATGGATAGTTTCAGATGACTGGATGAATGCTATTACTACTTGGTATTTCCTGAGAAGGGTGCGCATTTCAGAAGGCGCACTGTCTGGTGACTTACGAATGCTTCATTAGTATTGCGGTACTCGCCTGGTTGATCGACTGCTGATGTTCAGATTTTGCTATGTGACAGGGAAGACTTATAGAAGTACTTCTTGTGGGGATGATTAGGTATGAGGGATGTGTTAGTCATTCGAGTGGTGGAGTTGGGATCGACTATGGTGATTCAGGTGTTCTATGGATTTGGAGACTGGGAGTTCTCATAAGCAAATTGTTTCGGGGTTGTAGACTGTGAAGATGTGGCCAAAGTTAGCTAGATGGTATACGTGTTATGACTAGACCTTTGTGGGCTTTTAGATGGCTATTTATCCATTTGGGGATGACCGGAGTTGATTTGGGGGGCCATTGGTAGGCCCGAGGAGGATGTGTATTCATACCTTGTCGAATTTGGTGATTCAGCACCGTTATTGTTGAAAGGTGTCTCATTCGGTTAGAGTTGAGCTTGTTTGTGTCATGATATATTCTATGTGTTACTCTTCTATGCTACAAGGGTGGTGATTTGTTGGTTATATACACACCCGATGCGATTTTGTTTGGGCTTTGTAGCAAAATTCGAGCAAGATGGTTATTGGGGTGTTAAATGGTTGATTGCACATTGGCTTTAGTCTTTCGGGGGGTGGTATATTGTAAAATTTACTTCTCCATGGTTATGGTCATGCACTTTGTGTACTTGATGTCGCATTGCGTGTAGTTGTTGATTTTGAGCATTGTGGCTTGAGGTATTCCGTATGGACCTGTGTTTGGATGGGTCACGCATTGCAGCGGAGCTTTGTTGGGATATGATCCTTTGTTTTAGATTGTGTATCTTGGTCCTACTATGTGTGATGGGTTCATACATAGTAGTACGAAGGTTTTGAACAAGGTTTTGTTTGATATGAGGTTCATTACCAGTAGTGGGTTTGTTTTGAGCAGCTTATCGAGGATTTTTTCAATGAGTATGTGAGTTATGTGGTATATCATGTGATTACGTCTTGGGTTATGGTTATGGCTCGATATAGCTTGTTCAAACTTATACAGTGTGTGAATGTGAGATTTGAGTCTTGTAAGGAATTTTGGATGTTGAGAATTGAGTTCCAAAGTTTATTGACTAAGGTCAACATAATGATCTTCAGTTATGTTATGTGATCAGGCTTACATAGATTGGGGTGACGTGGGATCACCCCCGTGTATGTACATAGTAAGGTTACACGGTGATTTGATGGCTTGGGAACGACTCTTGGCACATTCGAGGACGAACGTATATTTAAGTGGGGGGAGAATGTAACGACCCGACCGGCCGTTTTGAGAATTTGCACTTTGCTCGATGGGTTTGAGGACATGAGTAGCTCCGCATGATGTATTACAACTTGTGTGTATTGTCAGTTTCGGTTTTTGAATGATTTGGAGTTAGTTTGGAAGAATGAATTTCATTGTTGAAGCTTTAAATTAGAAGAGTTGACCAAGTTTGACCTTTGTGTGTTTGACCCCGGATCGGAGTTTTTATAGTTCCGTTAGGTTCGGATGGTGATTTTGGACTTAGGCGTATACCCGTATTTGCATTTGGATATTTCTAGAAGGTTTCGACATATTTTGGCAAAAATTAAAAAGCTGAAGGGTTGGAAAGTTGAGAGGTTTGACCGGGAGTTAACTTTATTGATATCGGGTTCGGATTTCGATTACGAGAGTTGGTATAGCTCTGTTGTATTTTTGGAACGCAAAATTTGGCAGCATTCCGGGTTGATTTGATATGATTCGGTGTGAGTTGTAGAAGTTGAAAGTTCATAAGTTCACTTAGTTCAATTTGAGGTGTGATTCATAGTTTTGATGTTGTTTGATGTGATTTGAGGCCTCGAGCAAGTCTGCATTATGTTATGGATCTTGTTGGTATGTTCGGACGGGGTCCCCAAGGCCCGGGGTGTGTTTTGGAGGGCTTCGAGCCATTTCTTCATGCTTTAGAGTTGCTGGTTTCTGGTGTGGTTGTTGCTCTTCGCAATCCCGAAGATTAAGCCGCGATCGCGAAGTGATTCTTGGAGGTCAGCATTTTTGTTAATCGCGGTAACGACTGTATGCACGCGATCGCGAAGGTCCGATTGGTTATGGTTTGCGTTCGCGATGTCTCTTCCGCGTTCCTGTGGAGATAGAGCTGGAAGGGGTATAAGGATTCATGTTCCCGTTCGCATGGTCCCTTCCGCGATCGCATATGCTGGGGGTACAAGTGCATCGTGTTCGCACCCCTGGTATCGCGATTGCATAGTACATTTTTTGGTCAGTTGTTGTTTCTTCTTCACTATCGCATGTGTAATTTCGCGATTGCGATGTGCAAATGTCTGGGCAGAATATAAAGTACTCTATTTCGAGGGCTTTTGATATTCTATCACTTTTTGAGTTAGAGAGATGGGATTTGGGCGATTTTGGAGGGGATTTTCACGTGTTGGTTTGGGGTAAGTGTTCCTTATCCGGATTTGATTATATTTCATGATTCTATCTTTGTTCTTAACATCTAATTAGTGATTTGAACTGGAGTAAATGAGAATTTTTGTAAAACTTTCAAAAAGGTAAAATGAGGATTTGAAGGCCAAATTGATGTTAGAATTGAAATAATTTTGGTATGGTTGGACTCGTATCGGAATGAGTGTTCGGATTTTGTGACTTTTGTCGAGGATGGAGTTATTTTCATTAGTTTACTGCTTTGCTGTCATTTCCTATTTTCCTTTCCTATTATTATTATTTTGGTGAATTGATTTTCAAGATGAATTTACTACGCTGAGTCATTATCTCATACTCTGTTGAGTTGTTAATAATATAATTGTAACAACCCGACAAGTCATTTTGCTTTTTAGATCCCTCTTACTCTAAATAAGACTCCCCCCTATGTGTTTATAATTGTTTCATAACTTGTGGGAATGGTTAGTTCGGGATTTGGAAGGGTTCGGGTTGAAATCGGAACGCTTAGTTCCTTACTTGGCTTTTAAAAGGCTAAGTTTGACCTTGGTCAACATTTTGAGTAAACGACCTTGGAACCGGGATTTGATGGTTCCAATAGGTTTGTATGATGATTTTGGACTTGGGCGTAATTTCGGGTCGGATTTTGGATGACCCGGGAGCGTTTTGGCGCTTAAGGTTGAATATTTGCTTATTGAAGGGTTAAAAGTTCTTTAAATTTGGTTGGGAGTAGGTTTTGGTGTTATCGAGGTCTGTTTGGGATTCCGAGCTGAGAAATAGTTTCATATGGTGATTTAAGACTTGCATGCAAAATTTGGTTCATTCCGAGTAGCTTAAGTATGGTTTGGCGCGTTCGGAGCAAGTTGGAAGAACTTGAAGTTCATAAGTTAATCTTATTAGTTTTGGCTTGTGATTCTTAGCTTTAATGTTGTTTTCCGCGTTCCGAGGGTGCGAGCGAGTCCGTTTTATGATTTCAAACTTGTTGGTATGTTTGGACGAGGCCTCCGCGGCCCCGTATGCCATTCAGATGATGCGCGGAGGTCATTTGGCCTTGGATGAGCATCTAAACCACCTAGCTTCTGGTGCAATCGCACCTGCGATGGGCCAGCCGCAGGTGCAAGCTCGCAGATGCGAGTGAGTGTGCACACCTGCGAACGCACAGGTGCGATGCAGAAAACCACAGAAGCGGCTAAAGCCGCAGGAGCGGCAAGCGCGTCGCAAGAGCGGACCCACATAAGCGGGTCAGTAGTCCGCAGATGCGGAACCGCAGAAGCAGCCAACCCTCCGCATGTGCGAAAATCGCTGAAGGAAGAATGTTTTATTTAATGCGGGACTTAGGCTATTTTGGCTCATTTTCCTTCATCTCTTGGGCGATTTTGTAGCTCATGGAAGGGAGTTTTCACCTAGCACTTTAAGGTAAGTAATCCCTATATAATGTGAGTTAAATACATAGATTATAGATAGATTTTAACATGAAAAAATGTCAAAATCATGGATTTAGATGAAAAATGTAGATTTTGATAAAAATGGAATTTACCTACGAAAATGGTTATGGAATTGAGTGAAAATTATATATTTGAGTTCGTGAGGTTATGGGTAACAATTTTCTTCAAAATTTCCGAAATCCAGGCACGTGGGTCCGAGGATGAATTTTAGGAATCCTTCAATTGGGGTTGGGTAATCACTCTAATAGTTAGAATATGAACTTTTGAACATATATTGATTGATTTATACAACCTTTGACTAGTTTCAGATTGTTCGGCATTGAGTTGAGGCTTTAGAGCGAATTTGAGGCCAGAAAGTGGGCTTTGAGACGAGGTAAGTCTCTTGTCTAATCTTGTAAGAGGGAATTTACCCCATAGGTGATTTAAATTAATGTTTTCTTCTAATTGTGGGGGGCTACGTATGTACGAGCTGACGAGAGTACGTGCATAGCTACTATTTATGCTTATGTCCGGGTAGTTATAGGAGTCTAATCATGAATTAATTAAAATGTTTGCACCCTACTTATTAATTAAAGTGCATACATTATATTAGAACTTGCTAGAGGAATTGTGAAAGGACGTTAATGGAATTTGTATTACATTGTGTATTAGCCTTTAATAACATTATGTCAAATGCTTATAAAGTATCCTCTCTTCTTGTAAAGCAGGCCGAACGCCTCCGCGTAGATAGATGCATCTATGGTTCGTGCTACTCGAACCTCGGCAGTGTACACATTATTCTGGATCGAGCCATATGACCTCGGCATAATCGTGCATGCTAACACTCGATATGCAATCACATATTTGATATCCTTTCCTTGCTTGAGAAGCAGAATTATATAAGTTGGAAATTTACTTGGAACTTACCATGTGTGACAGGATTATTTACTTTCTACTTATTATTGAGTTATTGTTATTATATACATAACCCTTGCTCATTTATAATCCTGTATTTCTTTTTTATTAGCCCATAGTAAATGTCAATGTCGACCCCTCATCACTACTTCTTCAATGTTAGACTTGATACTTACTAGGTACATGTTGTTTATGTACTCACGCTACACTTCTGTACTAACCGTGCAGGATCTGAGGCAGGTGCATCTGGCAGTCCTACCGGCGCGCATCCCATATATCCCGAGGCCTAGTGGTGAGCTACTTCCTGAGCCGTTCAGCAGCCCCTAGAGTCTCTCTTTTGCACTTATTTCTATCTATTTACATTTCAGATAGTAGCTAGAGTTTTCATAATTTATTAGTACTCATAAACTTGTGATACCAGGTCTTGGCACATACACTAGAAGACATGATTTTGGGTTATCTATTATTATGATTGCAATCAGCTGCTTTCGTCTATTTATTTACAAATTTGCGACTTGTTAGCCTTTTAATTAATGGAATTTGATCACTTGAAAGCTTATTAAAAAGGAAATAACATGGTTTAATTCACTGTTGGCTTACCTAGAGGTAACGTTGGGCACCATCGCAGCCTATTGGAGAATTGGGTTGTGACAACATGGTATCAGAGCCAAGTTCACGTAGGTCTCACAAGTTATGAGCAGGCCTAATAGAGTCTTGCGGATTGGTGCGGAGACGTCCGTACTTATCTTCGAGAGACTATAGGGTATTAGGAAACTACTCTTTCTTTATCTCCTATCGTGCAGTTGATGTGGTACCAAGTATCTTTCTCTTATTCTCTCACAGATGGTGAGAACGTGCGTAGCGGATGTTCCAGACCATGGAGGAGCTGCTCTCCCTATTGTTAGAGGCCGAGAGAGGGCTCTAGCCCGTGGTAGGGGACGAGGATGGCCCACATATCCAGCATCACTGCCTCCTCGGGGTGCTCCAGTGCGAGCTTATTTCAGCGCCATGCCAGAGACTTCTTACTGCCTAGCCAGCTACTCAACGATCCTCCAGTGGGTATTCAGGCCATTAGGGTCAGACTTCAAGTCAGCAGTCCACCGTACCGAGAGGTTGTTTCAAGTGCGGGGACCTTAGTCACGTGCGTAGGTTCTGCCCCAGGCTTCGAGGCAAGGAAGTGCAGCAGGGTCAGCAGCCTATGATTCTGGCACCGGTTGCCTCACCAGCCATCTGGCCGCCCAGAGGCGGAGGGCAGGTGGATAGGGGCCATCCTAGAGGAAGAGACCAGCCAGGTAGAGGCCAGTCCGGTGGCACTCCAGCTAGGTTCTATGCTTTTCCGGCCAGACCAGATGCAGTGGCCTCAGATGCCGTGATCACATGTATTATTTTTATCTGCGGTAGGGATGCTTCAGTACTATTTGACCCAGGATCTACATATTTATATGTTTCATCTCTGTTTGCTCCTTTCCTGGGTGCTCCTCGTGAGTCCTTGGGTACTCTTGTTTATGTGTCCACTCCTATGGGCAATTCTATTGTTGTGGATAGGATCTACCGGTCCTGCATTATTACATTATGTGGTTACGAGACTAGAACGGATATTCTGTTGCTTGATATGATCGACTTTGAGGTCATCCTGGGCACGAATTGGTTGTCTCCACATCACGTCATCCTTGATTGCCATGCCAAGACTGTTACCTTGGCGATGCCCAGATTGCCTAGATTGGAGTGGAAGGGTTCGTCTGTCAGTACATCTAGTCGGGTTATCTCCTATCTGAAGGCTCGACACATGGTCGATAATGGGTTTTTGGCTTATCTAGCTTATGTTCGGGATACTATTGCAGAGACCCCCGCAATTGATTTAGTGCCAGTGGTCCGGGAGTTCTCCAATGTGTTTCTTTCTGATCTTCCAGGCATGCCACCAGATCGTGATATCGATTTCTGTATTGATTTGGCTCCAAGTACCCAACCTATATCTATTTCATCGTACCGTATGGCTCTGAAAGAGTTGAAAGAGTTGAAGGAATAGCTTTAGGAGTTTCTAGCTAAAGGGTTCGTCAGACCGAGTGTGGTGCCTTGGGGTGCACCGATGTTATTTCTGAAGAAAGATGGGGCTATCCGGATGTGCATTGATTACTGCCACTTGAACAAAGTTTTATTAAGAACAAGTATCCGTTGCCGCGTATTTATGATTTGTTTGACCAGTTTCAGGGTGCTAGGGTGTTCTCTAAGATCGACTTGAGATTGGGGTACCATCAGCTGAAGATTCGGGATTTCGATGCCCGAAGATGGCTTTCCGCCCGGACTAGATGTAGCCATTATAAGTTTCTAGTGATGTCCGTTGGCTTGATTAATGCCCTGGTGGCATTTATGGATTTGATGAACCGGGTGTTCAGACCTTATATTGTCATTGTCTTCATTGATGACATTTTGATCTACTCGCGTAGCATAGAGGAGCACGAGTAGCATTTGAGAGTGGTACTTCAGACCTTGCGGGAACAGAAGCTATATGCTAAGTTCTCTAATTGTGAGTTCTGGTTGGATTATATGGCATTTTTAGGGCATGTTGTATCAGGCGAAGGTATTAAGGTAGACGCCAAGAAGATCGAGGCAGTTCAGAGTTGGCCTCGTCTTACGACAACGACTGATATTAGGAGCTTCCTGGGGTTAGCAGGTTATTATCGTCGGTTTGTGGAGGGCTTCTCATCTATTGCAGCACCTTTGACTAGATTTACCCAAAATGGTGCTCCGTGCCGATGGTCCGATGATTGTGATGTGAGCTATCAGAAGCTCAAGACCGCATTGAATTCAGCACCAGTGTTAGTGTTGCCTTCTGGTTCAAGGATGTATCCTGTGTATTGTGACGCTACACGTGTTGGTTTGGATTGTGTATTAATGCAGGAGAGGCGAGTTATTGCATATGCTTCACGTCAGTTGAAGCCCCATGAGAAGAATTATCGTACATGATTTGGAGTTGGCCACGATAGTTCATGCTGTTAAGATCTGGATGCATTATCTCTATGGGTTGTCCTGTGAGATTTACACTAATCATCATAGCCTGCAGCATTTGTTCAAGCAGAGGGATCTCAATTTGAGGCATCACAAGTGGCTTGAGTTACTGAAGGATTATGATATTACCATCCTTTATCATCCGGGCAAGGCGAATGTAGTTGTGGACGCCTTGAGCAGAAATGTGGAGAGTATGGGTAGTTTGGCCTTCATTTCAACAGAGAAGAAGCCACTAGCTTTGGACATTCAGTCCTTGGTTAACAGATGTGTGAGGCTAGATATTTCAGAGCCCAGCCGAGATCTTGCATGCGTCGTCGCTCAGTCTTCACCATTCGAGCAGATCAAGGCTTGCCAGTTTGATGATCCGTACTTGTTGGTTCTCAGAGAGACGGTACTACAAGGTGGTTCCAAGGAGGTTACTCTCAGTAAGGATGGTGTTCTGCAACTCCAGGTTTGCCTATGTGTTACTAATGTTGATGGCTCGAGGGAGAAGATCCTAGAGGAGGCACACAGCTCTCGGTATTCTATTCATCCAGGTGCTGCAAAGATGTATCGCGACCTGAGGTAGAATTATTGGTGGCGGCGGATGAAGAAGGACACAGTTGAATATGTTATGAGGTGTCTAAATTGCCAACAGGCCAAGTATGAGCATCACAGGCCAGGTGGCCTACTTCAGCAGATCACTATACTTGAGTGGAAATGGGAGCGCATTACTATGGACTTCGTAGTTAGGTTGCCGCAGGCCTTGCGGAAGTTTGATGCAGTTTGGGTCATTGTCGACAGGTTGACCAAGTCAGCACACTTCATTCCGATTGTGACCATGTATTCTTCGGAGAGGTTGGCCAAGATTTATATTCATGAG
This sequence comes from Nicotiana obtusifolia, assembly GCA_002018475.1. Lineage (NCBI taxonomy): Eukaryota > Viridiplantae > Streptophyta > Magnoliopsida > Solanales > Solanaceae > Nicotiana > Nicotiana obtusifolia. Next base: position 78,276 of record MCJB01041820.1, read on the forward strand.
ATTGATCGGTTACATGGTGTTCCTGTCTCCATTATATCAGATAGACGCCCTCAGTTTACTTCGCATTTCTGGAGAGCAATACAAACTGAATTGGGGACACGTGTAGAGCTCAGCACAACCTTTCATCCGCAGACTGACGGGCAATCGGAGTGGACAGTTCAGATCTTGGAGGATATGCTCAGAGCATGTGTGATTGACTTAGGAGGGCAGTGGGATCGATTCTTGCCTTTGGTCGAGTTTGCTTTCAACAACAGTTTTCAGTCCAGCATTGAGATGGCTCCATTTGAGGCTTTATATAGTCGACGATGTCGTTCACCCATCGGATGGTTTGAGCCCGGCGAGACTAAGTTATATGGTACTGATATGGTAAAGGATGCCTTGGAAAAGGTAAAGTTGATTCAGGAGCGGCTTCGTAAAGCACAGTCCAGACAGAAGAGTTACGCGGATAAGGAGGCGCGTGATTTATCATTTATGGTGGGCGAGAAGGTTCTCTTAAAAGTCTCGCCAATGAAGTGAATCATGAGGCTCGGAAAGAAGGGCAAGTTGAGCCCAAGGTTTATAAGCCCATTTGAGGTGTTGAGACGTGTTGGGGAGGTTGCTTATGAGCTTGCTTTAACTCACAGTCTGTCGGAAGTTCACCCGATTTTCCACGTGTCTATGCTCCAGAAGATATCATACCGACAGGTCGCATGTGTTAGACTTCAGCACGATTTAGTTGGATGAGAGCTTAGGTTATGAGGAGGAGCCAGTTACCATTGTTCATAGGCAAGTTCGCCAGTGGAGGTCCAAGAAGATTTCTGCGGTAGAAGTTCAGTGGAGGGGCCAACCAGCCGAGGAGGTGATTTGGGAGGCCGAGAAGGACATTCGGAGCACATATCCACACTTATTCAGCACTCCATGTATGTTCTAGACCTGTTCGAGGACAAACGTTTATTTAAAAGGTGGATAATGTAATGACCCAACCGGTCGTTTTGCTTTCTAGATCTCCCTTCCCTAAATAAAACTCCCCGTATGTGTTTTTAACTGTTTCATGACTTGCGGGAATGGTTAGTTTGGGATTTGGTAGGGTTCGAGTTGAAATTGGAACGCTTAGTTCCTTAGTTGTCTTTTAAAAGGCTAAGTTTGAACTTGGTCAACATTTTGAGTAAACGACATCAGAATCGGGATTTGACGGTTCCAATAGGTTCATATGACGATTTTGGACTTGGCGTAAGTTCGGATCGGGTTTTGGATGACCTGGGAGCATTTCGGCGCTTAAGGTTGAAAGTTTGCTTATTGAAGGTTTAAAAGTTCTTTAAATTTGGTTTGGAGTAGGTTTTGGTGTTATCGAAGTCCGTTTGAGATTCCGAGCCGACAAATAGTTTCATATGGTGATTTAAGACTTGCACGCAAAATTTGGTGTCATTCCGAGTAGTTTAAGTATGGTTTGGCACGTTCGGAGCAAGTTGGAAGAACTTGAAGTTCATAAGTTGATCTTATTGGTTTTGGGTTGCGATTCTTAGTTTTAATGTTGTTTTACGCGTTCCGAGGGTGCAAGCGAGTCCACTTTATGATTTCAAACTTGTCGGTTGATTCGCTCAAATTACACCTTAATAATAGTGTAAGCGGTCGATGTCAAATATAATAACCCAACAAGGTTGGGGTCGAATCCCACAGGGAATAGGTGTGAAACTATTATCTAATTAATGTAATACTTGACTAAGTCGTAATTCTATCAAGTATTTCAAATAGAATAAAGGAGTGTTGGATGTATAAGTAAAAGAAAACTGAAAACTAATTTTTATAGTATGAATATGAAAAATATGAATTTAAGAAACCAAGGTTGTGTCCCCCTTAATGTAGTAGAATGTTCTTGATATTAATATTGAATACCTTTCTTGATATGAAATTGATGTTTAATTTATTATCCAATATTTCCCAATAATTGGATAGTGTATCCTCTCTGCGATTCTCCCGAATACAAAAGAGTCATGCTTAAGAACAACCAATTAAGCGCCAAATTAAAACCTACTCATTCCTAAGCGATTTTATTAAACAAGGTTTAAAGCCTTGAGTCTTTGTTATTTATTTCTACCAAATTCTATCTCACTTTTCCAAGATAAGATAGAGTTAATTGGCGTTTGTTAATGTTCGCAACCACTAACGATTAATTGTAGAACAAGAAATAAATAAATATCAAGCTTCCTTCAAAATCAGATTCAATATCAAGATCTCAACAACATTCTACCTTTCTAGGGTTCACAACCTCAGCGTTTGAGTTTAGCTATACATGCTGATAATTAAAGAACAGTGAAGAGTAATTGATATCATCTTACAAAAATAGAAGGTATTTGATCCCCAAAAGCTTCTAAGAATTCAAAATAATCAATTGCCGTACTTTGTACTCTAAGTTTTGACAAGACTCCCTTCACAAAACCCTATAAAACCTATTTATAGAGGCCCAAAACCCGAGGCGAATTTCGGTCTGATTTGGCCCTGTGGTAAAAATGCGGACCGCATTTCTGTCGCAGAACATAAATGCTGAGGTTCGCAAATCATAATCGTCCGTCGCAAACTCCACCAGAAACTTTTTCTCCCATCACGTTTTAATTCGCGGTTCGCATGTTGATTATGCGATCGCGATATGCGATCGCATTCTCCACTCTGATTTTCACCCAGAAATCTGCTTGTGTTTGCGATTTCACCTTGTCATTTCGCGGACCGCATTCCTGTTTCGCGGTCGCATGTGCGATCGCATTCTTGTCATGAAGATTGGCCTAGAGTTCTGTCTTTGTCTGCGATCTGCTTGTGGAATATGTGATTCGCATTTTCTGTTTGCGATCGCATACTCGCATATGCGATGCTCTTACTTCTTTTCTTGTCTTCAGCTGGCGTTTTGAACTCTTTTTCGTACTTCTGGGTCCTTACACTCGATATAATGCAAATACACTAAAATTACATAAGTATCATGAGAATTTGCAAGTAAAACAAGTCAAACTTTAAGCAAGTAATATCAAAATGTGCCGAAATTACCCGGCACATCAACACCCCCGACTTAAACTCTTGCTTGTCCTCAAGCAACTAAAATGATACTATCCTAGTCTAGACTCTACTTATCAAACATGAAGCAATACTGACCGTGGACGGTGGTTGTTGTTAGTATCTCAAGTATGACTCTTTAAGCACTGTACCCCCCTTGAATCATTAATAAGTTCAAAGACAACCAATCAATTAGTGAACTTTGAGCCTCAACAAAGTAACTAAAGGCTACCTTCAGCTGAATACACTTATGCCTTACTCAAAGCTCAACTTACTATCAACCTAGCAGTGTATGTGCCCTCACTGGATAGAAAGTCCCACTCTCATAATATTTATCATAGCAATACAAAGGGACTAAAGTGCAAGTACACTCACTCTCATAACAAAATTTCAAGTGTCACCCCATGCCACACCATAGGCTTGCCCTTATTTTAATTCACCGCCTAGTTATAAGAACACTCGGTTGGAGATCACATAAGGACTTTGTCTTGTAATGTCGGTTTAAGGAAGGGTAGGATATATATTTAGATACTACTGGCTACTTCCTCCTTGAACACTAATTACATTCTTCTTTCTTTTAACCTTTTGTTTCTTTTCGACCCCATAACCTTAATGGCATTCAGTTCCCACATTGGACCCCACTTTGCATACCTCTTTATTCTATTCTCAAGCTCCATTATTGCCATTACATACCTCATTATTTATGACAACACACATTTTTTTTTTTTTTTTTTTTTTGTTTTTTTTTTTTGAGCTTTCTTAAATTCACATGAACATTTTGAGGTACGGGTTCCCACCTTCATTTCACAACCTTGCCCATTTTCATGTTGACCCACACCTCCAACTTAAACTTTTAGCAATGTTCTCAATGTTCAAGGAGGAACATGTTCAAAAGAGATCATGTTTTACGAATGGGACAAGTTTGTAATGCGGAGGCCAAGGAAAAGGCTAAAACGCTCAAGTAGGGTACTAGTGATATTAATTATGCACAGGTAGGCTGAAAAGGCTAGAAAGGTTTCATAAATAATCAAAGAAAGCCTAAGATCATCTCTCTAACTCAGTGTACATATACTAGGCGTCGAAAAACCAACCGGGCAAGTTCTAGATGGCAGGAGTGAACACAAGAACTATCTAAACAAGGAGCTCACACACATTGGCACACACACTGTTCGATTAACTGAATTTACAGCTTTAGAGTTCACATTTGGTTACTCGAGGCTTTCCTCGTGTATACATACACGATTCTATGTAGACCTAGAGTTACCGAGTGAGCCTCAAATTCACATAATTGATTTGTTAACAAGGGTCAAATCTTCACACAGATTTACATACTTAATACTCAACAAATTTACCATCCCGGTCAATATATCTCATATTCATAGGCCCGGTTCTACTATTACACCCTTGAAAAAGAACCCGGTAGAAGACAAAACAAGGGAATTTTATTTAGGAACTTAATTTTACTCACTATTTAATTACAACAGCATATATACATAAATCATTAATTATTAAATGTCACTAAACATGCCCAAAAATATATCAACTACACAAATACACAGATATAAGGCTACTACCCCCAACTTAAAACATGCATTGTCCCCAATGCATAAAAAGAAATATAGAGTACAAGGGGGTCCCTGGGGCGCAATTTCGCGAAGAGATGTGGTAGCCTAGGTCTCCTTTGGAGCTGTAGGAGGGGTGTAGGACTAGTCTAGAGCAGGTGGTGAGGCAGCTGAGCTGCTAGCTTCTCCCACTGGTGGCCGTGTGGCTGACGAGTCTGCCCTGGCAGCCACTTCTGCTAGCGATTGCTGAATGGCCTTTTCAATGTCCGCTTGCTCTTATTCCTCCTCCACATTTGGCACAGCAATTTCTTTGCCTTTTTTCTTAGGGGTTGCACCCTCATCGAACTCTGAACTGGCCTCTTCTCCTTCGAATTCTGATGATTGCTCCGATGTCTCGTCATCAGTAGGATTTACCTGTACTGTAGGAGCGGGAGGCTGAGACACTTTAGCAGACGAAGGTGCGATGTCCGCCATTAGTGTCGTGAAGTCCAGGCCCAAATCTGGTGCAGCACTGTTAGCACCCTTCTCACCCATGTTTGGGAGGAGAGATGATATGTCGAACTCCAGATTTTTCATCTTCTGGAGGTCGGTCTTCATGGATTTTACTTCCTCCGGTAGTTGGGGTAAACCCCTCACCTCACCTCGTTCAATCTGTTCAACCCTTGACTCAAGCTTGTTCAACCTATCTCCGAACACTAATTGTTGTTGTTGGAGAGCGGTGACTGACATTTGCATTGGAGTGAGGGCCTGTTTAATCAGGTGGGGCAATGTCTTCAAGAGTTGGTCTACCTTAGAATTTGCGTGATGTGCAATTAGAC